>CANTUT010000090.1:0-142500 GCA_947687605.1 Reutealis trisperma
GAGAGAGAGAGAGAGAGAGAGAGAGAGAGAGAGAGAGAGAGAGAGAGAGAGAGAGAGAGAGAGAGAGTATAGCAGGACTTTCCTAGGTTATGCATTGAATCTCACCAGATTTTGATGGAGAATAGGAAGACAAGAAACTTCAAATTCAAGGATTCAAGCTTAGAATTATGTGTTAGATTTAACATGGGATTTATTGCAGATTCAAGGTTATGCCTCTGCTGTCATAGATTTTAATAATTTAATCACTGTGAATAATTCAAATCCTAGCCAAGTAACCTATAAATGTGATAATTTATTTAGAGAGAGAGAGAGAGGGAGAGAGAGAGAGAGAGAGAGAGAGATTATGCATGGGATATAGCAGGACTTTGCTAGGTTATGCATTGAATCTCACCAGATTTTGATGGAGAATAGGAAGACAAGAAACTTCAAATTCAAGGATTCAAGCTTAGAATTATGTGTTAGATTTAACATGGGATTTATTGCAGATTCAAGGTTATGCCTCTGCTGCAAGTTGTTCAACCAGAAAGGGAAGTGAAAAGGCCACAACTACCATAGCAAAGGCTTAAACTGCAAAATCTGCAACTGGAAACTCAAAATCATGAAGCAATAAAACCAAGACAGCACATAGATGAGCCTATTCCCCAGATTGAATCAGCCAGAAAATAAAGTTGAAAAGCTAGAATTGTCTTCTCAAAGTCTTAAAAGACCAAATATGCTCCTACATTTGAATCCACAAGAACAAGTGCCAAAAGCAACAATGAGTATTGAAAAGTCAATTCAGCAGGCTAATATTACTATGAATACAAATGTAGTGTTTGGAAAGGTAAAGATGATTCTTGAAGGAGAGGAATCTTTAGACAGGGGTATTGATCGAGAAAAGGTAGAACATGTTGAAGTAAAACAAGAAGACATGAGAAAATTAGAAGGGACAAAAGAGTTTAACTTTATTGTTGAAGATACCAAAGATGCTGGAATGCAAGAAATGGACTTTGTTATTTCAAATAAATTAATAAGCAAGTGCAGTATAAGATTTCAAATGTTTCTACTTTTATTGAATACCAAGGAAACAAAATGATCATTCAAGGAATTGTTTTGTTTGTTTCTTAGGCACTTCAAAACTCGAGGCCGAGTTTTTTCCATCAAGGAGAGAATGATGGAGAATAGGAAGACAAGAAACTTCAAATTCAAGGATTCAAGCTTAGAATTATGTGTTAGATTTAATATTGGGATTTATTGGAGAAATTATAAAGTAATTTCAGCCTTTTTAGAGTTATAATAGGTATATTTATATAAGGCAGCCGCTGGTTCATTACTTTAGGCATTAAGGGCAGTTCTGTAATTTTCAGCATTGCTGGAAATCGTTGTTCAGTTTTTATTTTAGTAGTTTTTTATTATTCAGTCTGATTTAGGAGTCCTAATAGAATTGGTATTTCCTAGTTAGTTTATATTTGTCCTAGTCCTAGTTTAGGATTCCTAATCCAAGTGTGATTAGGATTAGTTTCAATTCTATAAATACTTAGGCCTGTTACCATTAGTATTCAAGTTTCAGATTCAATAAAATAAATCCTGCATTATTGCTAAGAATTGTGTGACTCAATTCAACCTTAGGTATAACTCCTAGACCTTCTAAGTGTCACTCTTAGAAGCCCTTCCATATTCTCAGTCCAGATCTGGTTCCTATAAAATCAGCCCTGGATTTTCAATTTTAACCCTTTAATTTTTGGAAAAAATCAAAGTAGAATAGATTATGTAAATCTGTCCTACATCATATTTTCATCAGCCAGCTCAATCTCAGATGTTTTAGCC
This sequence comes from Reutealis trisperma, assembly GCA_947687605.1. Taxonomy (NCBI): domain Eukaryota; kingdom Viridiplantae; phylum Streptophyta; class Magnoliopsida; order Malpighiales; family Euphorbiaceae; genus Reutealis; species Reutealis trisperma. The sequence goes on from CANTUT010000090.1 coordinate 1,807, forward strand.
AGCACTGTCAGGGTGCTATTGAAAATTTTTTTGGTACCTTTATTCTATTGCTGGGTTTCCACCTGCCGAGACATTGGACCTCCCGTTCACTTAAAATACACCAAAAAGTCTTTTCTATCTGATTTGCCCATTGGACTCTGCTATTTCTTGCATAGTAGTTGTTTCCTTGTCGTCAGATTTAAAAATATGTTTTCATGTCACTTTTGAGGCATATGTGACCTCCCCTTCCTTCTCTCACATATGCGATTTTCATGTTACTTTCTTTCACGAAGGAATTCGCCTATCATATGGTATTTACTTCCTAAGGGATTCAGTTGACTAACCTTGTTAAACTTTGTTAGAAATGATTGTTGTCTCTGAATTAGATTGAAAAATTGATTCTCTTTCTTTATTCAGGGTTGAATCAAGGTGTAACTGGTCTTCCATTGAAGGGTTGGCCCTTAACTGTAAGTTGTATTTGGCTTTTCTTATGCTAGATATTCCATGTATCTTTTATTTGCGCATGCCTATGTCATGACCACAGAGTGAACCTTATGCTCCAGGGAATTGATCAATTACGACCAGGTTTGGGTGTACAAATGCAGAAACCGAATCTGCAGACCCAAAACCAGTTTCTTTTTGCTTCCCAACAACAACAGGTCTTGGCACAAGCTCAAGCACAGAGCAGTCTTGGAAATTCAAGCAACTTTGGAGACATGGATCCACGAAGGCTAAATCAGTTGCCTAGGGGTAGCTTGAATACAAAAGATGGTCAATCCACAAGAAATGATGGATCAATATGCTCTCCTGTGCAATCAAGCTCGCCAAAGGTTTGGATACCTTCACATAATAAGAACACCATCCTATCTATATACGTTTTGTGTTGTGCCCACTTATTTTTTTTTCCCAACTATTAAATATTTAGATTAAGTTGCCCCTTTGTCTTTATAAGTAATTGCATATAGTTAATGAAAACAAGAAACTTCATGTATATTTATGGCTAGATATATAATTAATTATGGTGTTCATACATTTTGGTAAGGAAAAATTATTTATTGCAAAATGCTAATTACCATGGAAATCCAATTATGATTTTATTTGCTGTTTCTCTCAGATCTGTATGATTAATTAAGAAAAAGAAATGATGATATCTAACAATAAATTGTTTACTAATGGTTATTTAGCATGTTCACAGCAATATCAAATTATGGTATTTGTTGACTATCAGCCACCTACTATCAAGTAATTCTAATAGTTGAAAAATAAAGGGCCTCGTTTAGTCTAACTTATTTAGTTATGATAGGACGGACAGACAGACAGAGAGACAGACAGATAGACACACACACACACACGCACACACACACACACACACACACAGAGATGGAATTATTCTGTTTGGATATCTGCTGCCTCTGTGTCCTGTGGATGTGTTTGTTAGTGAACATAACAAATCAATCATCATATGTTAAAGGAAAATCAAACGTTGTTAGCACCCTTCTTCATTCTAGGAATAATAACAAAGTTTCAGTAACGTTAAGCTTTCTGCAAAGAGGAAGATGAAGGGCTGTGCTTTCTTTTTCATCCCCTTTTTCCATTCTATTTTGGGTTTGGTGCGTGCGTATGTGCTTTGGTGGGATCAGAAAACCATGTCCAAATGGAAAGGTTTAGAAAGGAACAATGCACAACCATGCTTGTGGATGTATTAGTATCAAACTATTTAAAAGTGTACATGTAATGCATTTCCATCCATGTTTCTTAAATTCTTATTTCTTATACTTGCATTTCTATAGCAATAGTAAGTATGAGCTTACATGCTGCATTTTTACATCTCTCAATTTCTGAACTATTTAGAATGTATATCTGAGATCTTTTATGAAATATTATGTTGGAGTTGATAACCATTGCTTTTGGACCCTTTCTAACAATACTGATTCAGGACTCTGGAGTCTTTGATCAGTTCTAAATGCCTTATTACTGTGTATTTTGTTCATGTTAAATAGATGAAGATGGCCCAGATGCAACATTCTTCGTCTCAGCAGCAGGACCAATTACAGCAGCAACAGCAGCTGCAACAGGTTGTACTTACCCATAAATAATTTAAATATCTTGTTTTATGAGCTGATTCATGAGTGAGTTTGCAACTATAATACAATTCCCCCTGCAATTATGTGCTTTTTAACCAGAAGACCCATGGTAAAATGTAGTATGCTAATAATTCTTTAGTGGATGGCTGCAGGGTAACAGAAAAAGGAAGCAGCACTCATCTTCTGGAGCTGCTAACAGCACTGGTACAGGGAATACTGTGGGTCCTTCACCCAATTCTCCTCCATCAACGCACACCCCTGGTGATAGTTTGCAGCATGTTAATAGTGTGTCAAAAGGCTTGATGATGTATGGTCCAGAGGGGACAGGAGGTCTTGCATCCTCTTCCAGTATGCTGGTACAAAAATAATATAAAAAAAATTAAGATATTATATAGCCGGCACATCTTTAACTTGCAAATTTGAATTGTGGGCACTTGTCTCTACTTCTCATAGATGTCTGGGATGTCTTGTATTTTCCCATGATATTTTAATATGTCCATGCTAATATAAAGTTTTGTTCTATAGTATGTTATCAGAACCTTGTTGTTCAAAAGGAATTCCTTCTGATGTAGCTACATCTTACTTAAATGTATTTAAGTGTGGAAGTTACATTTAAAAAAATAAGCATACTGTGTTACTAAGGACATCATTTTTGTTATGCACAGGAAGACATGGACCGCTTTGCGACACTGGATGATAATATGGAACAGTTTCTTCCTTCTGATGGAGGGGTTGGAAGGGATTTATATGGAACACTAAAGCAAAGTTCCTCCGACCACCAAAAAGAATCTACTAAAGGTAATCCACCATGGCATCATCTAATTATTTCTTTACATGGTGGGAACGATTGTGACTTCATACTTGAGCTACAATTGCAATCTCAATTGCAGGTTTTACTTTTGGTGTGGTTGGTTGCATACAGACAAGAAATAGCAAGGTCACTTGCTGTCATTTTTCTTCGGATGGAAAGTTGCTAGCTAGTGCGGGACATGACAAGAAGGTATGTTATATAAATGTTTATTACTCATAATGATGTATCTGTTTAAAAATAACCAAGTGTTTAATACTCATAATAATGTTTCTGTAAAAAATAAACAAGTGTGGCTTGAAATTCCAAGCCCATAGAGCCAACTTGGGAAGCACATGCAGCACTTCCTGCTGCTATTAAAACAAGAAAACATAATTTCACAAAACCATCATGTCTTCGAGGAATATATTCTCCTTTTGGAAGAGTCTGTCATCACTTGAATCCATCTAGTTGCATGGTTATCATTGGGTTTGAACTGTTAAACGAGATATGGTTCAGTCATCTTTGTCAGCACAAGCAAAAAAACATGAAAGAAGTTAAATACATAGAATACAGATTGAAGCTAAAGATTATATAAGTTTCTTTTGGCTGTTTGCATTAGGTTGTCCTGTGGAACATGGATACCCTGCAGACTGAGACGACTCCTGAAGAACACAAACTAGTTATTACAGATGTTCGTTTTAAGCCAAACTCATCTCAGTTGGCCACAGCATCGGTTGATAAATCTGTTAGATTATGGGATGCAGCCAATGTGAGTATCTTTTCTTACTCTTCATAAAGCTAGTTGATTCCTGAAGCCTTTAGGAGTCAGCTTGTTATTCATGATATCTTTAATTGTATCAGCATACTTCACATTTTAGATCCTCATTTTGCTTTCTGTGTTCTGCCAGTGATGCCTAATTGTTTCCGTAAGTTGTTATGCATTATTATCCCTAATAGTATGGTTCACTCTTTTATGTTTTTTCCCACAGCCAAGCTATAGCCTGCAAACGTATACCGGGCACACGCCTGTGATGTCTCTGGACTTTCACCCTAAGAACGCTAATCTTTTCTGTTTTAGTGATAATGACAATGATATTCACTATTTTAATATCAACCCGTTCTTATGCACTCGTGTTTCTAAGGTTTGTTACTTTGTTCTGTTATTCTTTATAGATTTCCTGTGAAATCTTTCAATTTTCATTAGTAAGCTCCATTGAATCATTGTTTCTGTTTCGATCTTTTGCTCAGGGAGGCACAGCACAAGTGAGATTTCAACCAAGAATTGGACATTTACTGGCAGCAGCTTCAGATAAAGTAGTGTCCATCTTTGATGTCGAAACTGATAGGCAAACACACTCTTTCCAGGTATTGTATTTGAAATGATGTGCTGTTGCTGTTGGTAATTTAGGGCTGATTTCAAGCAATTGATTCACTGTTATTAAAATAAGGAATTGTATGAAGAGTGGATTTCAGATGGTTATTTTTCTTGGTTAACTGTTGATGTCCCTATTTCCATTCCAATCTTATTTGTAGGCCCATTCTGAAATGGTGAACTACATATGCTGGGATGCAAATGGAGATTTTTTGGCATCTGTTAGTCAGAACTGGGTAAAGATTTGGTCTTTGGCCTCAGGGGATTGCATTCAGGAGCTCAGTTCCAATGGAAACCAATTTCACTCTTGTGTTTTCCATCCTAGTTTCTCAACACTCTTGGTGATAGGAGGAATCTCGGTAGGTCCTCCCTTCTAAAATTACTTCTATAGACCAGAATGGACAGACTCTTATGATGACTTGCTGGTGACTGTTATAGTACATGGAATGATTATATGTGTTCTTTCTTTTTTTTTGAACTGCATGATTATGTGTCTCCGGGCGTGTCTTTCATGGTTTATGCATTGGCTTCTGGTGTTGCTGTGAATATGGTATGTGGTGTCAATACCTGGTATTTTGGCCTTCTGAACATGTTGTAGAAATGGGTTGTTTGTACATGTCATATGTGGTATATAAGATGAGTTTCATTTTGTTTTAAAATTTCTTTGCAACTGAGGAGGTTGTTTAAGTTTCATGTAAATTTACAAATATTGGTCATCGACAATGTACATGAAAGTACAAATATGTAGAAGAACTTTTGAAACCATGGAGTACAATTGAAAATCAGAATATGGATGTTAGTAAATTGACCCAAATATTTTTTTAGGTTGATTGACTGTGTTGTATTTTCTGGCTGTTTGCATGATTACAGACTAAAGGGTATAAATTGTATTTTTTTTTTTTGTCAGATACATATATAATTCTCTTATAAAAGCAAAAAACTATTCACGTGCAATACACACATACTGTAGCAAGGAATTTATTTTGGCATTCGGTATCTCTTGCTATCATCTTGTTCGTAGGATACATTGTCTCTTGGAAAGAATGGATTCATGATTCAGATTCTTAATTTTGTATTAGCATCAGTGTTCACATATATGCATAGTGAGCAAGGAATTCAGGTTCATTGTTCCTGTTCAATGATGACTTTCTTAACTAGATTTATTTCTAATCATTATTATTATTATTATTATTGCGATTTTAATTGTGGCAGTCTTTGGAGCTATGGAACATGGCTGAGAATAAGAGTATGACGATTCCAGCCCACGAGAACATAATCTCAGCCTTGGCACAGTCACCTGTAACCGGAATGGTAGCTTCTGCAAGTCATGACAGTTCTGTTAAGCTATGGAAATAAGTTAACATAATCTCAGCCTTGGCACAGTCACCTGTAACTGGAATGGTAGCTTCTGCGAGTCACGACAGTTCTGTTAAGCTATGGAAATAAGTTACGATATTGTTTTGGCTTGGCCAGAGATCTGGGAAGCAAGCAATGGCATGGTGGTTAGATCACCTGTGCATTTATTTTTCAAAGTTTTATCCAACATAAATGTATTAATTGCTAAACTTGCAAGTTGTAGTGTATGTATATATATATATATATAAATATTTTTTTTCCCTATTCCATTTGGTTGATTGAAGATAATGAGAAATCCAGAAGCAGAAAGAGCAGTTTCTTTGGCAGAAGATTGAGGGTAGATTCCTATTTGGCAAATACATCTTGTGTGCAGAAATCCAATTCTGATCTTAAGACACGTTGAGGTTCTTTCTATTTATATATTATTTTTATTTAAGAGGCTTGTATGGAATTAATTTGTGTTTGATAATTTTTTTTTTGTTGAAAAAATTTTTGGTAAGTATCTTTTTAGAGGCTGAAGATGTATGAAATTGTCAATGTCCATAGAGTTTTTTCTGGTTTTTAATTAACATTTTCGAGTGAAAAGTAAAAGGTTAGGCTTGTTTGTGGGTTGAACAATGTTCAGAAAAATTACCCTATGTATAAACTTTTTAAAATCTGCTTAATTTGAAGAATAATTTGATATTAATTTTTTTTTTCGCCCAAAATAATTTCATATTAAATTATTAGAGAACTGATTTACAATTTTCGTACTTTGTAAAAATAAAAACTTCAATTTTTTTATTATATTTTTAATTATGAAAAATATTTACTTTAAATTTTGAGATTCATGATAGAATACATTCAATATTCATCTTCAGTGGCAGGTGTTACTTTGCCAATACTAACAAAAATGCAACGAAAAAAAAAATCTTTAGTTTTTTCTGTTGAATAAAAAAAAAAAGTTTTATATAAATATATTATATAACCTAATAATAATAATAACAACAACCAAGACACGCCAAAAGTCTTTCTATTCTCTCTCCTTTCTTAAACAATGAGAGCCAAACTCATTTAAACTCTTTCAATAGCTTTTTAAATTAAATTCCCACGGTTAATAACAATTAATTGTGTCGGAAAAAAGAAAATTCTAGTAACCTTCTCTTTAAAATTTTTTCTTGGTTTTTTATGGTGGTGATTTATTTTTCTTTTTTTTTTTTTCAATTAGAGAATTTCATAATCTATATATTTCTAAATATAGGTCTAATTTTATTTTTATTTACTTTATGGATTTTTTTATTTATTAATGAGATTTAATAAGTCTTTTATTTATCTTATGTGATGGGAGTTTGCTTGTTTTTCTTTAAGAGTTTGTTATATAATGGATTGTGTTTCTTGCTAATGTGTCAAACATAGTCAAAGTGTTGCATATAATTATTTTGTCAATAAGATCAATATAACCAAATTTATATGTATTTTTTAATTTATAAGGAGTCACTATTTCTCTTCTTAAATTTAAAGAGTGATAAGGTGGTTTCTAGCTAAATTTTTATTTACTTATAGTACACATAATTATTAAGAGAGGTTAAAATAGGAAATTAAATTTATTTATGTGGGGTGAGACTGAGAGTATGCACAATTGTTGATATGCTCTAAAAGCAAGTTTTCATTCTTATATGGGAAGAAAGGAATTAACTGGTTTAGTTGGAACATGTTATGTGTGGCAAAGGTGTTTAGAGGGATGGGTTTATGAGATTTTCGTGGTTTTAATCTGGCAATATTATGGAAGCTTAAGACTAATCCTAATGCTCTGGTTTGCAAGATCCTCAAAGCCAAATATTACCCAAAAGGGGATTTTTTAACTGCCAAGTTGGGGCACTATCAAGTTTTACTTGGAGGAGCATTTTTAGTTCTCGTGTACTGCTAGAGAAAGTCTACAGATGGAAGATTGGTGTTGGTATAGGTATATCAGTGTGGAAACATCCATGGTTGCAAGACCCATTGAATTTCAAAGTGACATCTCAACCATGTGTGGGGTTAGAAGATTTGGTAGTCCATGATTTGTTTATTCCAAGCCGGATAGAGTGGGATGTGGAATTGGTGCAAGAATTGTTTAGGAAAAGAGATTGTGCTGAGATACTTAATATCCCCTTGTCATTTGGGCAAAATACTAATCATATAATTTGGCATTTTAGTAAACATGGTAATTATACAGTCAAATCGGGTTATGGGGTTTATATGGACATGATACAGCTGAATAACCATTTTCAGATTGAAGGTAATTGGCAGAAACCTTGGCAGCTTAATGTCACGACTCGTAAGGACGTGATCAAGTGGCTTGTGCGAGATGCCTGCTGGTGTGCTTAATGTGGGATTGCGGGACAGCTCGAAGGGCTGAGTACGTGTCGTAGATGCTCGCTTATCTTGAGTTAGGCATATCGACCCAATTTAGTTTAGGGAGCTTATCGCCAGTCAAGAACTTGACTATGACGGATGGACGTGCCATCTAGGCACCAAACTAGTTGGGAACTGTTCTCGCTTCCCTGATGAGCCCAAGGGAGGGCGAAACCAGTTGACATTGAAAATTTCATAAGGATTAACCTCGGATTTGCGGGAGACCGGAGTGCCGTACAGGTATTGCCACTGCGCGTCAACTCTGACCTCGTGACAAATGGTATCAGAGCAGGTCGTATGCAACATTATATTGCTTGCTAAGCACTCTTTACCACGCTGGCGATCCAATGTAAATGGATGAGCGCAAGTTAATGCTCGCACCCTATGGCTTGGGAGTGTCGCAAATGGATCCTCCAATGGAAAATGAGGATGAGTAGGCAGGAAGCAGCAGTGATGTTCGCCAAGTGCTACTTGTAAATGAATTGGTAGTAGGCAGGGAGCACGCACAAGGATCCAGTCCAAAATTGAGGAAGGGGTTCCAAAAACTAAGACGCGGTGCTCCACATGCACGAGGACGTGGACGAATTAGGTGGGGGAGAATGTCACGACCCGCAAAGACGTGACCAAGTGGCTTGTGCGAGATGCCTGCTGGTGTGCTTAATATGGGATTGTGGGACAGCTCGAAGGGCTGAATACGTATCGTAGATGCTTGCTTATCTTGAGTTAGGCATGCCGACCCAATTTAGTTTGGGGAGCTTGTCGCCAGTCAAGGACTTGACTATGACAGATGGGCTTGCCATCTAAGCACCAAACTGGTTGAGAGTTGTTCCCGCTTCCCTAATGAGCCCAAGGGAAGGCGAAACCAGTTGGCATTAGAAATTTCATAAGGCTTAACCTTAGATTTACGGGAGACCGGGGTGCTGCCATTGCGCGTCAACTCTGACACCATGACATTAAGCTCCCTCAAAAAATTAAACATTTCCTTTAGAAGGCTTGCCATGATTATTTACCTACAAGGGAAAGGCCGCAACAAAAAGGTATAAATACTCATTTTCGTTGTGTTTTGTGTGACTCATCAATGGAGAATCCATGGCATATATTTATATCTTGTGGTTTTGCACAATCTTGTTGGAAAATTGCCAAAGTGCACAAGATGGTGGAGTAGTTAGCAAAACAGGTGGAGGGTTTTAGGAAATGATTTTTTAAATTACTATAGGTGAGGGATGTGAAGGTAGTTGGTAAAGTCTGTGTTATTACGTGGAGCATATGGAATCAGTGAAATGCCAAATTATGGACCGATTGCTATCTTTCAGATAGTCAAACCGTACATGTGGATATTAAATTGTTGTGTGATTGGCTTCATGCAAAAATTACAAACCACACAGAGATTGGGAGGGATAGAGAGAATCCTGAGGTGGTATGTTGAAGAAGACCTCCAAGACAATTTTTGAAATGCAATATTGATGTAGCTATCTTTGTAGCCTACAGGAAATTTGGTATGGGAATGGTACTTCACGATGATACTGGTCAATTTATTTGTTGTGCTTCAAGAATTTTTGATGGATTGTGTGAAGTTAGAAAAGCTAAAGCAGTAGGTCTAAGAGAAGCATTTGCTTGGATCAAACAGTTGGAGCACACCAAGGTTATCTTTGAAATGGACTCACCAGTTGTAGTGCAAGCTATTCAAGATAAACCAGTGTTAGTAAATGAATTTGGGGCTCTTATTCAGTATTGTATTAATCATCTCTCATCTAATGTATCTTTTTCTATTGTGTTAGTAAAAAGAAAAGCAAATGAGATTGCTTATTCATTAGCAAGAGCATCCCAGCTTTATTATGATTTTAAAGTCTACCTACTGATTTAGAAAATCTGTTGTTATTTGATGTTGTTCATAGTTAATGCATTTACTTTCTTAAAAAAAATCAAAAAAATTCTTATCTTCACTAGTGTGTAGATTCCAAAAATCCTTTCAAAACTCCTCTTCTTTTAAAATTTTTTAAGAGGCTCCTTAAAATTAAAGAGAGAGAGAGAATAGCTCTTAAATTTTTTTTTATTATTTTTCTCTTTTTCTTTTTACTTTTTTCTTATTTTTTCTCTTTATTAATTTTTCTTAAATAATTTTAGTTATAAAAAATTATATAAGGAGTAAAATGGAGGTTGATTTGAGGTTGAGTTTTACAAAAACAAGTAAATAAATTGATACATTTTAAAAACAGATTTGACAAATAATTTACAAAAAATAATATTTTTAATAGTAATTTCAAACGTACTCAGAAAATATTGATGGTACTACTGTAACAGAAAATTGAATTATTTATGTGAGATTAGCAACATAATCGGGGATGCTCTAACTGCTCAAAAAGGAGCCTTCTCGAGCAAGCTTGGTGAGAGTTAAGGGCGGCTGAAACGGTGACACCGGCACCGCTACTCTAATATATTATAGGAGCAGAAATTTTGTTATCTTTGCACAACCGACTCTTTATAGCTTCATTTCATTTCCCTTCCTCTCTCAATTTCAATTTTGTCGAGGTCTAGGGTTTCATTTGAGACCTTATCCGAGACAAAACCCTTTCATTACTTTCTCTTTTCTCCTAAATTATTCTTATTCATCAATAATTTTACCATGGAAAAGGGTCAGCAAGAAGCCACCACCGCCGTTGAATCGGAGGAGTTTTCCGATTCCTTTTTGTGTTGCATTTGTCTGTGAGTTATCTGTACATTATTATTATTATTATTCATAATCTCTTTAATTTACAATTTGATATCCAAGATTGATATTTTATGCCAATTTTAATTATGTATTTCAAAAATTTGTTGCTGATACTAATTATTGTAATATTAAATTTGATTTCATGCTATATAATTTTATGTATGCCTTTTAGTTTAAGTTCAACTAATATGAATACCATGATGATGTTTACATAATTGATTAGTCTAGATTATTGAATTTTGTGCTTTAGTTTGTCCAAACTTGTAGATAATATTGGCCTAACAAATGGTTTTTGTGGATAAAATTTTGATACTTTAGATGAATTTTTGAAAATAATAGTATTTTGATATAAATTATATTTGTATGATAATTAGAAAAACATAACCTTTTTTTAAATTTGTTTTTTCTCCATAATAAATTTTTATCTTTAGAAAATTATTAATTTGATACTAAGTAGATGATATTTATGTGAATATTATGAGTAATTATTATTTTTATTATTTTAGTTTATATAATTTCCTTAATTAATTGCTGATACTAAATTTGATTTCTTTATTTGGTTTCAGGGATCTTCTATACAAACCCATAGTGCTCCGTAAGACATTTCTTTGCTTGAGAAATGACATTTACTTTGAGAATATCAAATACAAACTTAATGTCTTATTCTTCATTATCCTTTTTTGGTTGCAGCTTGTGGTCATATTTCCTGTTTTTGGTGTGTACATAAGTCCATGAATGCTGTACATGAGTCTCAGTGTCCAATTTGTAGGAATCCATATAATCACTTTCCAACCATCTGTCAGATGTTGCACTTCTTGCTCCGCAAGTTGTATCCCATTGCATATAAAAGAAGGGAAGAACAGATTCTAGGTGAGTTAGAAAATGAAGCATTCTTCAACAGCTACAAATGCTTTTTTGTTTCAATATTTATCCCCAGCATGATGTAATGGTTATAATAGTCATGGCGCACATTTTTGTTTTAATATACAGATTAAAAGCAAATTATGGAAAATCACAACGAATGCAACTCTATGGTAAATATTAATTTGTAAATAATGAAGACCTATTGGAATACTTAATGCTATTGTCGATTGATTGGACTAACCAGTGTATTTTGGGAAGTCATTTGTGAAACTTTGTAAGATTGTTTAAATGAAATGATGTAAGGTTAAAATTCCTTAATGCATGTGGAGTCATTTTTCCATGAACTATTTAATGAATAGTCTTAATAATTTTTAGAGTAGACATAATATCTAAGTGGAAGCTGTAATATTTGTTGGGCTGAGTTACCCATATCTGACACAGTTTTTGAGTAACAAAGTCTTGTGCAATTTCTCTACTGATATGGGAAATAGCTTAGAATACATGTTAATCAGAAGTACTCTTTGACTTTTGGGAGAACAAGAAACTCAGGATCTCAACTCTCTGAATGGAAAGAGAAGAGGTATCTCTGGTGGCTCCAAGATCCTGATTTGTCAGTAAATTTAGTAAACAGATTTTAAGCTTGACCAAATATTGATATTTATCATGATTGGGACCGAAACTGTTGTTCTAAATAATAAATAAATAAATGACAGGAGATAAAATGTTCAACATTGGGAGGTTTGTTTGCAGTTTTCCATTGAATAAATTAATGAATTTGCAATCTTCTGTTTTCATATGCATCGTATTGAATCACTGGAACAATGATGTTATGCGTGGCCTTTCTTCACAAATAATTGCAAATAGCCATTAGCAAAATTTATAAGGTTTATTAGAGATTGTACCTCACATTTAATCTTGATCTTTCATATTCTAACTGCACAAAATGACAAGATGTATTTGTACTTCGCTTTTGGTAAAGTTATTACTATAGCATTGTTGATGTTGATCAGGATGGATGAGTAAAACTTAATATCTTTCCTTGTTACATTTGCATGTTTAGTGGAAGAAAAAGAAACGGGCTTCTTCTCACCACAGCTTGATTGCAATGCATGTGGATTGCATGCCAATCAAGAATATGGTTTCCCAAAGGATCATAGACATCCCTCAACCACGAGTTTGAACTCCAGCTCATGTTCAGAGCCTTGCTTCACCAGTAAAGGAGAGCCTAATGGAAATAGCAAGCAGGTGTCAATCACTGACGTGCAGTGCACTGCATGCAAACAACTGCTTTTCCATCCAGTCATTCTTAACTGTGGCCATGGTAACCTTTTGCACCTTAATTAGCCGAGTGATATGCTATCAGGTATTATCACCTTCTGTCTTGAAAATTTTAAAATCAATCTTTATTCTGTTCTTTTATTGTTTTTGTCTTGTTCCAGGGTATTGTGAGACTTGTATCATGGGTTCAGCTGATGAGATGCTTAGATGTCAAGCTTGTCAATCTTTACACCCAATTGGTTTCCCAAAAGTCTGTTTGGAGCTTGATCATTTTGTGGAGGAACAATTACCTAGAGAGTATGCTCGGAAAAGAGAAGTTGTTCAGCTCCAACAGAAACTAGCACAAGCTGAGATTGATAACCCTACTACTTGTGCGTCCACTCCTTCCCTTCTAAAGCTAACTGCTTAATCAGTCCCATTGGTTTTACTGCTTCAATTGTTTTACTGTGTCAGAAAAGGGTGGGATTCATTTAGATAATAAATAACAGTGGAATTAACTTAAAAAAAGAGAAAAGGGGGAAAAATGGAAAAGAGATGCTAAGGATTAAGGGCTAATCTTGGCATGTCACCAGAGTGAGTACTAACTTCTCCAAAAAGCATCAATCAAACAAAAAGAACCAAAATTATAAACTTTTTATGAAGAATAAACATGTAACAAATTTTAAGGAGCTTAATCACTTGTTTTGAATATTTACTCCGCTTTTCTAATATATAAATATTGTCTGAGGTTATCAAACACAATTAAAAATTATTTTGTGTTTAAAAGAGTAAAGAAAGATACTGAAAAGAATACGAGTTTATGGTTTCCTGGTCCTATAGCCATATGACTACGTACTTTGCGCATACTGACTGTTATTGCCATATAGCTATACGTCCTAGGAAAGTATAATCTACTTTATTTATTTATTTTCTGTGAGGTTTGATTATGAGATTTAATCTTTGGTTGGTTTTAGAGGGGTCTGAACTTAACATCACTTTTTATGGTGCTGCGGGTATTTTCTGAGCGGCAACTCTTATTGTGTTCTCTGAGTTGGTTGAAAAGGTCAATTCATACCCCCTCCAAATTTTGTGCATGTCATGATCTGCTGTTCCCAGTGGGTGAGGTGGGGGTGTTCAACGTTTAATAATACTCAAGAAGACATCTATTTTGTTCTATATCTTTGTCCAGTCACATAAATGGAACATCATTTTATAATGATCTTATGCTCTAAAATCATCCTCTATTGCTAATTTCTGAATATGTTGGACATTATATATAATCTGTTTCAGGTTCTAGAAGAGCTAGTAAAAAAAATTCTCTCTTTCCACCAATTCAAGAGGATGAGTTTTTGCAACTGATGGCCAACAATGAATTAAAGATTCATATTGGAGCTGGTTGTGATTATTGTGGGGTAACTTCCATTCCTTCGTTTTATGCATTTATATTGATTCCCTCATTTTAGTGACATGGCATAGTCAGCACCAAGAACACCTCAAACTTTGGTTATTTAAGGTAATTTCTTTTTATTAGACAGTTGTCACGGGCTTGTTGTTTTTCCCCCAATTTCACACACCCGTGCGGCACTAGCGTTGCTTTCCTTAAGCTTACTAGTCAACCTTCCCACAACTTGCCTAGTTACTTAGGCAATTGGCAGCGGAAACAAACTGATAATAGACAAAGATAGCACAGTGGAATGCTAAGAAAGAATGCCTTTATTGATACGTAATAAGATTGACAAAGGTATGCACTGGTATACAAAGTAGTGGCCTATGTTCCTAACTTGGAAGGATTCTAGCATATGAAGGTTGTATGCCTATGTATGTTACAAATGAGGGAGGATGGGTCTATTTATAGGCATCTCCACCTCCTTACTATTTCCACCTCCTTAAATGGACGTCTGGGATTAACTCTATCTAACGGTGGGGATTGCTGGGCCTAGAAACTTCATAGAGGTTTCCTTGTGCTTGGCTTTTCTCCCAATTTCTAGAGAATTCTATACTTCTCCAGCTTGTTCCACCGACTTAAAGCCTCCCTTGGGCTGTTTCCTACCAATGTTAACCTCCATTGGCATGCTGGCTGGCTGCCCATGCCATTTGTGCCAGCGCAGGCAGAATTGGCCTGCTGCCCTCGTTACGGGCCTGTTGAGGGGCTGTCTAGCCAATTCTCCCAATCCCCTCGTGCGTTTGGCCTGAAACTTTGTAGACAGCTTCCTCTAGATGAGAAATGATCCCATATAAAATTTTAGCCCAATCCGAGTCTGTTTGAGAGAGTTTTGGGGTACTCTCCTCCTCGCACCTAGGGGTTTTTCCTTTCCGCACAGCCCTCTTTTTAGATTTTGCATATATAGGAGAGGGCTATATCTTGGCGGAATGTGACACAGTGTCTTTGCCATGTGAAACCTTAGCTAATATTCAACTTTAGCTAATATAGACATCTAATGCCCATCTCTAGTGCTCTTGTCTGTGGAATGTGCTGGATGTGGGTTGAGCATTATTGTTCTAGGACCAGCATAATATTATTTAGTTACTGATCAGATACTATTTGGAATTATCAGATACTGTATGAAGATTACAGTATCTTGACATGGCAGTAGCACTGAATAGAACTCTCTCCAGTAAATGCTTTCAGAAATACATTTGCATCACTTGCAATGAAGTACATGCTAAATCTCTGTATTTTAGGGAAGTTGTTGCATTTGACATGGATTGTTTTTGCAACATGTTATTGATTTGATTGCAGATGATGAAATCCTCTCTCTCTCTCTCCCCCTCCCCCCCCTTTGACCATATGCACTTTCAAATATAGTGATGCTTGCAATTAAGGTTTTGTTTTATTGGCTAATTATATCCACACTACCGTAATAGCATATGCTTGCATTAACAGATGTATCCTATAATTGGGAATAGATACCAGTGCAAAGATTGTGTCGAGAAAATTGGTTTTGACCTTTGTGGCAACTGCTATAATACTCGCTCCAAACGTCCTGGGAGATTCAATCAGCAGCATACTCCGGAGCACAGGCTTGAGCTTGTGAAGTCCTTTCCAACTGTAATGTCTAGAATGAGGATTGATGAAATTGAGGATGCTTCCTTAGGTTTTTCCAACAGTGATGATCCTTCAGAAGTTCCAGAAAATGAATTCCCTGCTTCCTCTACATCTGCTGATGCTCAGCAGAGTTCTACTGGAAGCAGTTTGCCTGACTGAGAGTTAGGATAATGAACATGCGAGCAAATCCACAAGTTAAATTTTCTGCTGGAGCAACTGATATACGGAAAAATGGTTTGACTTGCTTTCTTGTGCAAGGGTTATTTCTTTGGAGGGGCCAGTGTTCATGTTGCTATGTTGTACGATTTCCTGGTCATGGACTTTTGGTTTCCATATGATTAGTTCATTAGGCATGTTTGGTACGTTGGGAATAGAATTCTTTTTTTTTTTTTTTTTACTCATGCTTGAATATAAACTATATTTTTTGGTTGTATAAGAAATCTTTAATGTAATGTATTATGTATTTATGTAACGTAACGTAATGTGTTTATGTAATGTGATAAAAAAATTTTAATTACCAGTGTTCTTTTTTCACAACATCATTACGATTTCCTTTCCTTTTTTACAACATAATTAATGCCTACCTCTTCTTTTATCATAATAATTTCAATATAATTAATTCATTAAGTATAATTTTTTTTAAAAAATAAATATCTTATTTTGATAATTACAAAATAATCAATTATTTTAATTGCAATATTACATTATTATTTTATTTATATCTTTTTTACCCATTATTTTTTTAATAAATATTTATATTGATTATTTTTATTTCTTTTTATCAAAAGTAAAAAAAATATATATAATATTTTAATCCTTTTTCTCTTAAATTATGATAATTTAATAATTTTTTAATTTATGTATTAAAATGACAGATATTTTTGGACAATAATAATAATAATAACAGCTAAATTAAAAACAGATATGCTATAATATATCGTGTATTTTTGTAAAAAATAGAAAGGTGATTTCTGTAATTCACAAATATTTTATCGGTGTAATAATAAAAATAATAATAATAAACGATATGCACGCGCCCTCTTTTGTTGCTGTACTTTGCAAAACTGAACCTGCAGGCCACGAGGCTGCTTGGTAATTAGAAATACGCACTAATAACCATGGTACACGTGTCACACTCGCTGATTTCGGCGCGTGAGTTAAACTCTTCCTACGTAAAAAATACCAATATTATAATAAAAAGAAAAAAAGCGGGAGGACGTGAAAAAACGATTGTATTAAGTTAATTAAATAATAATACTAATACTATAAAAATATGAGCGCTTTCGTGGAGATCTGAGCTGAGTCATTATTGGCTTTAGATAAAACTCACACGTTGGCCATTGGGACTAGCGAAGTTAAAAAAGAATTACTAAAATAAAAAAAAATGTTATACCACTCGACATCGTTATATTAAAAAATATTTTAAATAATATATTTTTGAAAAAAATGATAAATAATATAACGACACGTATATTGCGATAAAATTAACCTCAGGTGAAAAAGAATGGTGAAATTTGTGTAAAATGTACATTAGTATTTGTGGATTTTGTGGTAATTTGGAGGTAAGTTTAGGGTCCCTACGCCCTAGGATTAGGGTTTCAGGAGATTCCCTTTTTAATAAAAAGCTTTAAAGAAGTTCTAGCTGTAGGGTATATATATATGGCTGTAGGGTATATATATATATATAGCCTTTTCTTTTCTTTTTTTTAAATAAAAAAGGAGATGAGAATCCAATGTGATTACTCATACCTTTGTTGTCTGTGTACTGTTCCACACTCATTGACAACTTGACATTTACTTGTTTCAGTAATGCCAGCTGCCAGGATTTTAATTTTTTTCCAAATTTATAATTATATTTCATATCCTGTATTACAATATCTCTATTTCAATTTAATGGTATTTTAAAATTCTATTACTAATTTTTTTTATAAAAAAAGTTAAATATCTTCTCTTTTTTATTTTATTCTATTATTTTCTTTTTTATGATAACAGATAAATTATATTAAATTTTATAAATATACATTATCTACATATCTATTTTATTGTCATCCTAAAAAGAGAAAAAAATAAAAAAGATAAAATATTTAATACTCCTATGTTTTTATTTTATATATATATATATATATATATATATATATATATACACACTAAATTATAAATTTAAGCTTTTAAATTTTGATCAAAACTCCATTGAACCATTTAACTTAATATATTATATAAATTAAATCATTATTAATCGAATTAATAATTAAATTATCTAAACACTAAAATTATTATTTTAGTATAAGTTTAAATAAAAGTTAATTACTGTATAATTTTTTAATTAATAAGTAAATAGTATTTTAACTAAAATAAATATTTTAATTAATGAGTAAATAGTATTTTAACTAAGTCATAATTTAGAGTAAATTTACGACTAACCTTGAAATATTAAAGTTTAGCTGACATAATCAAAAATTTCAAGGTAAAATTATAAATAAAAAAATTTAGTTTTTTTTTTTTTTTTCAGCAGGTCTAATATAATATAAATCATATACTATAGTATAGAAATATAATATGCACGTACATGTAAAGCTTCTTCATCCTTTATCTATCTAATTTAATTTTAAATATATTTCTATTTTATAAAATATAAACAATATTTTATACTTGTTTTGTTAAATAAATTATCAATAATATCCAATAATTAGATCCAGCCTAATTCAAATTATTTCGAGCTTGTTAATGAGCTAGTCAATTAATTAAAATTATTATATAATTTGAATATATATACTTTTTATATAATTATATATAATACTTTTATCTCAACAAATCCATGTTAATATCTATTTTATATGTTTAACTTTTATAATAGTTAATTAACTTTTATTTCATACTGAATTTTTTTGAATGGTAAGAAAGATAATAATTTTTAAATTATTATTATATTCTTAATTATTTAATTTCCATAATATTATTATATTGATTACTTTTATTTCAGCTACTCAAGAGTTTTTTAAGTGAGCTTAGAGACGATCAAAATTGTATATGAAAAATTAATAAAATATCATTTTATGTTTAAGATTGATTTGTTCTAATTAACAAGAAGAGTCAATCAGGTTTTTTCACACATCAAATTTGAGTCAAATTGGACTAACTTGAATTATTTTATCATTCTATCTCTAAATACAATTTTATTTATTTATTTTTTTTTCCAATCCTCAAGTTTGAGACGAGAGAGTGCTATTAAATAGCTTACAATCTTTTTGATAAGCTCAAAATTTGTTTACAAGGGAATGGGTTGGATTTGTAATGAAATGAGCCAGATGAGTTTGAATCAATATGCAAGACAATAAGAAAGTGTGAGGGAGCTTATGTCTTGGCCAAAGAATGAAGCTCTGATGCTCGAGTTAGTCATTAATGAAATTATGAGTTTTTTGGTGAAAAGATATTAGAAAGGATAGATTTATTGCCTTTGCATGTGCATGCAAGAGGGCTATTTATACTTAGTTAAGTGGAGGTATCTTCTGATAAATAAAAGTAGAGCACGCGTCAAACATTCGTGGTGATAGAGAGATAAGCATACAAATGTCATTCAAATTGAAGAATAAATAGATATCACTCAAAAGAGTTTACTTCTTCGGGAGACAAGTGAATGATGGTGCTATGTCATGTTTGACTATTAATCTTAGCAAAAAGATATTAAGATGGAATCAGTATAAAGTTCTTTTTAAAAAAATATGACTCAATAAAAAGATGTCTTTGGAGTTCTCTTGATGTGGTGTAGAGGAAGCAAAAGGGTAGTGTTCTTTGGATGGCAATGCCCTTTGGACATGACTTTTTGACCTTGTTGATATTTTTGACATTATTTTTGAGAGTTAAGTGAAATCCGTTAAATTTTTTAAGAGATATATACTTTCAAGGGTCCAAACCTCAAATTCTCTTAAAACTAATTTTATCCTTATCATTTTTATTTTCTTTATAACTCTCAAACAATCTAAATCTGATTACTTATCACCATTTATATCATTTAGCTTATTAATTTAAAACTCTCATGCAATGGCTTAATTTTTTTGAGTTCAATTTCCCATTGTTATTCCTACAAGAGATAAAAAAAAAAAATCCAAGATTTTTAAGGATTTGAATTTAGTGAGATCAATAAATTTTGGTAAGAGGATAATTAAGCAGCGTTATTAAAATCGGATCAGACTGGTTGATTAGACCGAATAAATCAAAAATCGAGTATTGATTTAATTCAAAAGTCTAAAAACTAGATCTGGAAAAACAAAATCATTTTAATATAAAAAATTAAAAATAAAAGAAAAAATAAAAAAGATCAGACCATGAACCGGTGAAAGACCGGTTTACTGTTCTATTCTATTTTAAAAACATAGTAATCCAGAGATTTTAGAAGTTTGTGTTGAGTAAAATTAACAAATTAGAGATTAGGCTCTTTTTTTTTTTTTTTTCCTCATCGCTTATTTTCTTTTTATTTCATGCATTTATAATAATTAGTAATATTTTAAAATTTCAATTTTAATTTTGCTGCTAAATCAAAATCTCGTTGCCATTCGTTTATTGAGTGATGATTCTGATGAATTTAATATTTATTTCAACGTAAATATCAACTCGATAACTGAATTGCGGTTGATTGTAGTCGAAGAGCAAGTGCGTTTATTGTAGCGGTTGGTGGTGGTGACGTAGGATATAGCTTCTCTTGAATAAATAAATATTAAGTAAAATGGGGTCACAATGTTTTGGCGGGAAATTTTGTGAAGAAAAGATTCCTTTAGAGATGAATTGAGGTTTTATGTAATGACATTGACACTTTGTGATTAAACATTTCCAATTTGTACTAAAAGCCCTGAAATTGGGAAAAAAGTTTGGATTATTGTAAGCCATGAAGGACCCTAATGTTGTGTTTTCAAAGAAATTGAAATTGAAATTCATTTTCTGGGATAAAAAAAAATTGAAATTAATTTTAGATGTGAGAAATTAATATGATTAGCCATGGTTTGCTTATCTCTAATATCGTCTTAAATTATACAGTATGACATAATCAAATAGTAAGTGTATATATGGATTAGACAATAAATTTCTATTCAATTTCCCATTCCTTGCTAAAATATATATACATATATATATATATATCCTCTCAAATTTTTATATGTCTTTTGATAACATTAAAACTAAGTACTATTTTTATTTTAAAATATTAATCGTTTAAAATTTTAATATATAAATTAAGAAAATTAATAAAATATTATATATTTTAAATTAAAAATTGAAATATTATTTTTTTAATTTTAATGTAGAGAAATAAAAATAATTAATAAAAATATTTAATAAAAATAAAATTGAAAAAAAAATAAATATATTATTAAAATTTTAAATGACAAATAAATAAATAATTCTCTGCAAATATAAATATTTTAAAATAAAAAAAAATAAAATTCATTAATTTGACTCTTAAATTTATTTTCTAATAGTAATAAAATACATCATTGTCTACTTGTCTACAACATCTCTAAAAGAAAACCTGAATATTATTCTCCTCTCTCTTAGTTTCATTGACGTTTTCCTTATTTTATAAAACACTAATTCATTTGTTTAATGTTTGTATCAAATTATATTATATTTGATTGCTATTATTTATATAAAAAAAAATAGTAATTTTGAAAAAGAGAAGTACATATGTTTCCATGAAAAAGATAATTTTTATTTAAAAATAAATATATTTTATCCACAACATAGATATTTTTAAATCAAAATTATTTTTCACACCATTAATAAGTAATCACTAACTACAAATTTTGCATTCAACCTATGACAATATTTTTGTTATTATAATTTTTTTTTATAACATTTCATTTTTTCATTATTATATACGTGTTATAACATTTTAAAATTTTAAATTCATTTAATAAATTAAGAGCGTGTTTAATTTAACTATTGTTAATAGGTAAAAAAATATTATCATTTGGTTTTTTTTATAATTATTATTATTGAAATATTAAATGATAATCAAGAATGTTGTTTATTTTTAATAATAATTTTATTAAAATAACAACCATATGATAAAATTAGTAGTTGAATTATATATTTTTGTGTTGTGGACATAAATATGATAATTTTTCTAAATATTATTTTTAATATTTTAATAATTATTTATTATCATTATAGGCATATAAAATTAATTTGAAATATATTTTTATTAATAATAATTTTCTATAGGGGTAAAATAATTTAAATTTAAATCAGCTATTGTTATGCGGAAAAAGTTAGAAAATGCAGTTTTCCAAAACCATAATTGTTTGAAGTACTCCCAATAATTATCAGCTGCTATTTTATTTTTCTTTACTAAATGGATTGGCCTAGCTGTTGGGAATAAAAAAGTTATTAGTCGACTCTTAACAGCTAAACTAAAATCCACTCACTTCTAATAATGTTTTTAAAACTGAACTGACATTATGCTTGAAAAAATTTTTAGAGATAAAAGAAAATAAAAAAAAATAATTTTTATTTTTTTTCATTTATTTTTCTCTCTTTTGTTTGGATAAAAAAGAAAATAAATGTTATTTTCCTCTCTTTTATTTGAATTGTATTTAATTATTATTTTTTCTTTTTCTTTTTTTATTTTCTCTCCATTTTGGAGAGAAAATAAAGAGAGGAAAATAATACATATTTTATTTCCTCTCTTTATTTTCCGTCCATTTCCAAACAATGAAAAATAAAAATAAAAATTATTTTTCACTCATATTTTTTTCCTCTCATATTTTCCTTCATTCTAAACATAGGGTGAAAATTGAATTGGTCTATTTATTAGTTCACGGTCGAACTGATCCGACCTGCTCAATAGGCCAGTCTAATTTCAAGAAAAATAGATGATAGGTTTTCAACTTTTATTGTACCACCATTTTTTTTTCATGAAATACCACCAATGCAATATATTTAGGTTATAAATATTTAAAAAAATTCACAACAAATATGCATTAAAATTTAAAAAACAATTATGAACACTTAAAAAATCACAACAACATAATGAGATTTAAAAAAATAATAATAATAATAGTAATTTATCAAACTCATATTAGTTCATTGAATTCACTTAAGAATCTAAAAAAAAAAGCAATCCAACGAAATTTATGTTCAAATCTAAAAAGAAATTAAAACATTAGTATTAATAAAAATATATACGGATTCAATTTAACGATTTTTAAAAAGTTGCAAATAAATTTTATCATCATTAAATTTTGCTAACTCATTCATTTTCTTCATCACCTGAAAAAAAAAATATTAGAGCTCCATCATCATCACTTGATTTGTCCCTTTTTCATCATCATTAATCGGTCTATCCATTTTCTTTCTTTTTTTATTTTTTTAAAATTTTTAAATTTCTTAAGCTCAAAACAATATAGTTTTAAATAAAATCTTTTCTGATTAGTTTAACGATTTTTTTAGTTTGGATTTTTCAGTTCACAATTCATTCGATTTTTTGTAACTTGACATTCATACCAATAACTAATTCTCGATTTAATCAGTTCGATTAAGCAGTCAGATTCGATTTTAACAACATTACTTCTAACAACTAAACTAAACACCAAGTTACAAATTTAGAAAGTTTAACTAGGATGTAAATAATTTGGTCTAAGAGACGTAAGATATAATTGAAAAAGTGCAACTTTGTTAGAATAAATTATCTTCGCTTTCTTCCTTTAATTAACAATGGATTTGAATGTGACAAATACGGTAAATTATTTTCAACATCGAAAAATACACATTTATAACGGCTGATTTTATTTACAGGATGATGAATGAAATAATAATTATTGCTCCTATTTATTCGTGTATAATTTTTACGTTTCATAAATTTATGCTAGGACTACTCAAATTATTTTCAAGACTATGAAACCTCGTTTCAATACTATTATTAAACAATTTATCTAGACTATACAATATATTATTAAACAATTTAATTAGAATTTTTACCAAAACTTAAATTTATTTATTGGCTGTTAATTGAGATAGTTAATTGTCATTTCAAAGTTGAATCATTTAAATCAAAACTCATAATAATTATTATATGATAACTTCTTTTGATAGCAAAATCTACATGCAGTTAAAATATACCACCCTTTTTTTACCAAGGTAAAATATACTAATTTGATACAAATAGAAATGCCCTTTGTAATATATTTTTTTTAATAATATTATTATAAATATTTTACCGTGAAATGTGTTGCAAAATTAAGACGTGAAATGGTAACACGCGTAAATTTATTTTACCGACGGAAGGCCACATATTACAACATTAAGCAATTGTTTGTTCCCCTTCTGGTTCTAATTTTTGATGAATTATAGATGAAATCACTTATGCCATGCGGCATTTCGTCGGCAATCCTTTGATAAAATGAATTTATATACAAGCAGTTTGTTCCTTCTTCTTCCTTCTCTCTTTCTTCCTCTTTCTGCCTACTCTGCTTACTGCCTATATACCATCCATTTGCTGCCAGTGAATCGCCATGTTTGCTGCCATCCATCTGCCTCCAAAATTCCAGGTATATATTTTTTAATTTTTTTAATTTATTTTTTATCTTTTTTCAGTCTGTGTTATTCATTTCAATTTCAATTTGCATTGCTGTTATTGGAATTGAAGGCTTCAACAGGTAGGTATACATATATATATATATATATTTTTTGTGAATTTTGTTTTAAATTTTAATGTGAATTAAATTTCGGAATGTTGAATTTTTTTTGGAACTTTATTGAATTTGTGAATTTTTTCTGTAATTTTATTAATTTCTTTTATATTTATTTTTTTAATAATTCTGTAATTCTTGGTGAATTTGAATTTTTTGTTGAATTTTGAATAAAAATAGTGTAATTTGTATTATATTGTAATTTTGGTAATTATTGGAAATTTGTGTATTTTTTGTAATTTTGTTAATTTATTTTATATTTTATATTTTTAATAATTTTGTAATTCTTGATGAGAAATTTAGAATTTTTTAATAAAAATGGTGTAATTTGTGTAATTGAATAATTTTTTGTAATTATTGAGAATTTGTTGAATTTGTATTTTTTTTTTTTGTAAATTTGTTAATTTTACAAAAGATGGTACCGACATTATTATTACAGATGTATTTTATGTGCTTAATCTTTTCTGGAATTTATTAAGTATGGGACAACTTTCAGAAAAATGGCACAAAATTCATATTGAGAATGGAATTTGTGAAATAAGGGGTAAAAACAATAAAGTTATTGCAAAGGTAAAGATGACAAAGAATCACATGTTTCCTTTGTCCCTTCAAACAATATCTTTGATGAATTTACAAGCAATTGTCAAAGATAGCAATTGGTTATGGCATCTTCGATTTGGTCATTTGAATTTCAGTGGTTTGAAGTTATTAGCGCAAAAACATATGGTGACTGGTCTGCCTCTAATTGATGCACCCCACTAGTACCTGTGAAGGTTGTATTCTTGGAAAGCATCATCAAGACTCCTTCCCAATAGAAAAATCAAGACATGCCAAGCAACCATTGGAGTTGGTACATACAGACAGATGTGGGCCTATCGAAGTAGAATCAGTCGGGCATAAAAGTTATTTTCTACTTTTTGTGGATGATTTCTCCAGGAAAATTTGGGTTTATTTTTTGAAGGAAAAATCTGAAGCTTTTACCAAGTTTAAAGAATTCAAGGCGCTTGTTGAGAAACAAAATGGTCTTTCCTTGAAGACTCTGAGATCAAATAGAGAAGGAGAATTCACATCAAATGAATTCAATGACTATTGTAAGAAAGAAGGGATCCAACGCCAACTGACAGCCAACTATACACCTCAGTAGAATGGTATAGCAGAAAGAAAAAATAGAACAATATTTGAGATGGCTAGAAGCATGTTAAAAGCCAAAAAATTATCAAAGCCTTTCTGGGCAGAGGTTGTTGCTTGTGCTATTTATTTATTGAACAGGTGCCCAACAAAGAGTGTTCGTGGAATAATCCCAGAAGAAGCATGGAGTGGCCATAAACTAGATGTGTCTCACCTATGAGTATTTGGGTGTATTGCCTATGCTCACATACCAGATGAAAGGAGGAAGAAATTAGATGATAAAAGTAAAAAATGTATCTTTATTGGCTATAGTGATGTGACAAAAGGTTATAAGTTATATAACCCAGACACAGCAGAGGTGATCATAAGCCGAGATGTTCAGTTTGTTGAAGACGAAGCATGGCAATAGAATCAAAATAATGACAAAGCAACAAATGTCATTATTAATGAAGTATTAACAACTGAGTCATATTCAAGTAGCCAATTACCAAGAAGTAGTCCAACATCACAAGTTGAGACTTCTGCCACAATAGCAGATCCAAGGCCTTCAGGACGCCCTCAAAGAACTCGTGTCATGCCAGCACAATTACAAGATTATGTGGTGACTGGAGATGATGATAATGATGAGATGACAGATGAATCTCTTGTAAATTTTTGTTTATTCGCAGATTGTGATCTAGTTTCATTTGAAGATGCTGCAGCAGATGAAAAATGGATTCAAGCCATGAACGAGGAGATCTGTTCAATTGAGAAGAATGAAACATGGGAGCTAACATCTTTGTCATCAGGAAAGATGCCAATTGGAGTCAAATGGGTATATAAGACAAAGTACAGACCCGATGGACAAGTCGATCGTTACAAGGGGAGATTGGTGGTCAAGGGCTACAAGCAAAAGCCAGGAATTGACTACTTTGAGGTATTTGCTCCAGTATCAAGAATGGATACTGTTCGAATGATCTTATCACTTGCAGCACAAAATAAATGGAAGATACATCAGATGGATGTAAAATCAGCATTTCTAAACGGTGTGCTACAAGAAGAAGTTTATATTGAATAGCCACTCGGTTTCATAAAGAAAGGAAATGAGGACAAAGTCTTTTGCCTTAAGAAAGCTTTATATGGCTCAAAACAAGCACCTCGTGCTTGGTATTCCCAGATTGACACATACTTTCTGCAGAATGGATTTCAGAAATCCCCTCATGAGCATATATTATATATCAAGTCAACATCTAATGGTGACCTATTAATATTATGCTTATATGTTGATGACTTGATATTCACAGGAAATAGTGAAGCAATGTTTACGGAATTCAAGGAGGCCATGACTCAAAATTTTGAGATGACTGATATGGGATTAATGTCTTATTTTTTAGACATTGAAGTACAGCAGACAGATAATGGCATATTTGTTTCGCAAAAGAAATATGTCATTGATATTTTACAAAAATTTCAGATGAATGCTGCTACTCCAATTCAAACTCCAGTTGCAGAACGTGTGGAAATGAAGAAAGAAGGTAGTGGAGAACTGGTGAATCCAACTTATTTCAAGAGTATAGTTGGTAGCCTACGTTATTTGACATCCACTAGACTTGATATTGTTTATGGAGTTGGATTGATCAGTCGTTGTATGGAGAAACCATGCCAGTCACACTTGCAAGCAGCAAAAAGAATCTTGCGTTATCTCAATGGTACAAGAAATCATGAAATTTTCTATAGCCATTCCAATACTTTCAATTTAATTGGTTATACAGATAGTGATTGGGCAGGAGATGTTGAGACACGAAAAAGCACATCAGGATATGTGTTTTACTTAAGAAATGAAATCATTTCATGGTCTTCTAAAAAACAACAAGTGGTAGCCTTGTCAATAGCAGAAGCAGAGTATATTGCAGCAATATCAGCAGCATGTCAAGCAATTTGGCTACGCAACATATTAAAAGATTTAAAACATGGTCAGATTGGTCCTTCAACTATCTACTGTGACAATAAGTCAGCTATTGCGTTAGCCAAAAATCCTGTATTTCATGGACTGAGTAAACATATTGATATTCGATTTCATTATATTAGGGAGTTGGTCAAAGATGGGGAAATTGAGTTTCAATTTTGCAAATCTGAAGAGCAGGTTGCAGATGCTATGACAAAATCATTGAAGGCTGATCTGTTCGAAAAATTCAGAACTGTGCTTGGAATCGCCAACTTTGAATGATAATTTAAGTTTGAGGGGGTGTGTTAAATGGCAAACTTAAATTAAAAAATCTATATTTAAGTTATCAGTTATTATAACAAAAAAAAAAAAAAAAAAAACAGTGGTTGTAATTTATTCTTTAATCTTAGCCATTCTTATTTTTAGCATTGGAAACATTATATAAAGGGAATTTGTAATGCAATTAAAGTGTGCAGAAGAAGAATTTAATATACAAATATAAAACAATCTTTCTTAACATTTTATTGTGTGGTTTTTTCTCTCCTCCCATTTTTTAATATTATTGAGAGAGAGTTTGGAATTTGCAAATTTCAACTCCTACACTTTTGATAGCAAAATCTACATGCAGTTAAAATATACTAATTTTTTTTTACCAAGGTAAAATATACTAATTTGATACAAATAGAAATGCCCTTTGTAATCAAAAGTTTTTAATAATATTATTATAAATATTTTACTGTAAAATGTGTTGCAAAATTAAGGTGTGAAATGGTAACACGCATAAATTTATTTTACCGACGGAAGCCCACATATTACAACATTAAGCAATTGTTTGTTCCCCTTCTGGCTCTAATTTTTGATGAATTATAGATGAAATCACTTGCGCCATGCGGCATTTCGTCGGCAATCCGTTGATAAAATGAATTTATATACAAGCAGTTTGTTCCTTCTTCCTTCTCTCTTTCTTTCTCTTTCAGCCTATTCTGCTTACTGCCTATATACCATCCATTTGCTGCCAGTGAATCGCCATGTTTGCTGCCATCCATCTGCCTCCAAAATTCCAGGTGTATATTTTTTAATTTATTTTATAATCTTTTTTCAGTCTGTGTTATTCATTTCAATTTCAATTTGCATTGCTGTTATTGGAATTGAAGGCTTCAACAGTTAGGTATATATATATATTTTTTTGTGAATTTTGTTTTTAATTTTAATGTGAATTAAATTTGGGAATGTTGAATTTTTTTTGGAACTTTATTGAATTTATGAATTTTTTCTGTCATTTTATTAATTTATTTTATATTCATTTTTTTAATAATTCTGTAATTCTTGGTGAATTTGAATTTTTTGTTGAATTTTGAATAAAAATGGTATAATTTGTATTATATTGTAATTTTTGTAATTATTGGAAATTTGTGTATTTTTTGTAATTTTGTTAATTTATTTTATATTTTATATTTTTAATAATTTTGTAATTCTTGATGAGAAATTTAGAATTTTTGAATAAAAATGGTGTAATTTGTGTAATTGAATAATTTTTTGTAATTATTGAGAATTTGTTGAATTTTGTTTTTTTTTTTTTGTAAATTTGTTAATTTATTTGATACTTGTTATTTTTAATAATTCTGTAATTCTTGAGAAATTTGAAATTTTTGTTGAATTTTTGAATAAAAATGGTATAATTTACATAATTTTTGTAATTTGTATAATGGTGTAATTTATTTTTTGTATATAATTTATGTAATTGTTACAAAAAGATCTATGGCCGTCAAAGCGTATTGAAAGGTCTATACCCTATGAAAAGTATGCCAGATGATTGAAAATTTTTATTTAATTTTTAAAATTTTCTATCTTATTTTGCACGTTAATATATTTTAATTCTTAACTCGTTTGAAAATTAGGACATGAGGTTTTATCCATTTAGATTTTCGTTCACACACATACAAAAAAGAACGATGGATAAACATTTATTAATAATAGATCTCGGAAGGTTAATGTAAGTAATAAAATGAGTAAAGTAAAATTAAAATTAGCTTTAGTATCATAATAATCACTAATATTATATAAAATGCAGGAAAACATCAATAATCTTTGTTAGAGATTGTTACAACTAGTCCTAGAATCTATTGAGTCTCATCGGGTGGATGAAAGAGAATTATTTCTTTAGGCTATCGGGGGCAGAGATGAAGGGTAGGATTGACGGCATCAATTCTCAAGTCCCGCATTTTTATGGACATCTAGGTGTTAGTATTTCTTTTGTCCCACCCTTATGCAGAAGATATTCAACAAAAGGTGAGTAGGCAGATAGATGAGAGGATGAGGTCTTTTCATTAGCCGATGCAGAGTATACATGGAGGAGTGGCTGTAGATGGTGTCACAACACACTGAACTAGCTCTTCCAATTCATTTACAACCTGCTGCCGCTATAGATCCTCCTCCTTCGCCAGTACATCTTAAAAATGATGGTGATGATATTGTTGCTGGTACGTTGCTTATGGTGATGACAATTTGTTAGATCGGGAGGATAGCAATCCTAATGCAATAAATCTTAAATTTTTTTATTTAGTTATGTTGTAATATTATTTTTGTATATATATTTTTATTTATATTAATATAAATTAATATATTTATTTTTATATTTGCAATTAAATAATAATTTTGAGCTTAAATTTATCTTTTATATATCTATAAATATATATTTCAGCTTAATTAAATTATATGTTAAAAAATTACTACTCATATGTTACCAATGAAACTATTATTTATTTATTTTTTATTATTTAACGATGGAAAGGATAATAATTTAACGATGGAAAGGATAATAATTTTTGATGAAGTGATGATGCAAAATTTTTTTATTTATCTTTTTATTATTTATTGATGGAATATATTATTTTATTTTATTTTTTATTTTAAAAATATAATATTATTGGCGGGTTAGCGATGAAAAATATTGGACAGTAAATTTGTCAACAGTTGCTGAAAATATTATCTATAAAATATCTGTCCGTAAATTACTGATGAGCATGAATAAATTTTTACCAACCAAGATTTTGTCAATATTTACTTTTCATTAGTATTAATATTTACTGACAGTTTCTATAGGTTTACAAACGAAATTTTCCATTGATAAATAGTATTTTTCTGCAACGTATAAATCTAAAATTTAATACACTATATCATTGATTATTTTTATTATCTAATTATATAATAAAAATTAAAAAAATAAAAAACCCAGACATGAATAACTTAATAACAAAGGCAATAAAAACTTCCACTAGAGTAATTCATGTGATATCAAAATTTCTATAGTGGATTTGTGTTTGCTTAAACGCATGCAATTTGTGATTGTTTTAAATGCATGCATGAGGTTGGGTACTCTTCAATTGACCTAACTATATATCAATTTCAATTTGTAAAAAATTTAAATTTGATATCAATTTCACACTTCAACTTCAAATATATTGAATAAAAATTTAGTTATTTTTGGTGTAATTTAATTTCTTCTTATACATGCACCACACCAATCATTTATTGGTATTTTATAAATTTTCAAATTGTTGCCTTTATAATTAAATAACTATTTTAATTAATATTTTAAGGTCATGGCAAAAACCAATATTGAGATAATAAAACCAATAATATTAAGATTATATGTATGTATGTATGTGTATATATAATCCATTAATTTCATAATTTATGTGAAATAGTTTTGAAAAAAAATCTGTTTATTTGGATTATTATAGTAGTTATACTTTATCATTTCTTTTTTTTTTTTGGAAAATTTTTTTTATTGATAAAACTGTTTATCTTCTTTATTATGTTGACATTTAAATAAAAGCATTAAAATTTTATCAAATTTAAATTTATGAACTCAACTGAAATTAAATAAATAAATTATTAAATTGTTGTTATTATTATTTTAATCTAAGTTTGGATATAAAATGAAAATAGGAATTATTAATTGTTATTTTTTTTTAATTTAATACAAATACGTAATATTTCTAAAAAAGTAGTAATTACTGAAAAATAGAAAATATTGACTTATTTTAATTTCTATTGTTATCGAATCTACTTTTTAAAAAGTATAAGTTTTTTCTTCCCTTTTACTCATAAAATTATTTTTTTACAGGGTAATTAAGTTTCAAAAAACAACTCATTTATACTAAAAAAAAATCTAAATATGTTAATATTAAGAAATTGTGTGGTACACAACCTAATTGTAACTAAAAACCTTCCATATTAAAATCTATGAATATATCATCTTTTTAATAAATATCAGAAAATACAATAATATTAACCCTAACTTGAGAATCTTATATACAGACCCTACATAACATGAAAAACAAAAGAAAAAAAATGAAAATAAAAATAAAAATAAAAGCTACTATATA
This sequence comes from Reutealis trisperma, assembly GCA_947687605.1. Lineage (NCBI taxonomy): Eukaryota > Viridiplantae > Streptophyta > Magnoliopsida > Malpighiales > Euphorbiaceae > Reutealis > Reutealis trisperma. The sequence goes on from CANTUT010000090.1 coordinate 33,759, forward strand.
TTTTCGAATCATTATTGGTTTTTCTAATGACTGAACACTAGTTAAGAAAAAATAATTCACACAAAATTAAATACGTTGCTCAATAATATTATTTAGTATTTAAAATTAAAATTTTTAAAATTTAATTGCTTTAAATTATTTTAATTAAATTAAAAATCATTAAAATAATAAGTTAAGATTTTAACTTGAAAAATTTATACTGAATACAATAAATAATTAAATTTTTAAATATTTTTTAATTTAAAAATTATATCACTTATTTTATTTAATATTTAAAATTTAATACTTAAATATTTAGTTTTATCAAATACTATCTTAAATAAATATGTGCACATTTGATTTATTTTTGGAAAATCAATAGCTATATTTTCAATTGGTAAAAAAAAAAAAAAATTAAAAGTTAACCATTTGAAATGCTAGCTTTTAAACTCAACTGCTTTTTTTTTTTTTTTTTTTAAATACAATTAAAATTTAGAATAAGTACGAGAATATAAAAATATCAAATTCTCAATCTTTTCTCATTCAATTCATTTTAAAACAAAATTAATTATATATATTTAAAATAATAATTTTATAATAAATTTTTGTTTGAAATAATTATCTTTTAAAAAATTAATTATTTATTATTATTATTAATAATTATTTTATCATATTCAAATTTATTTTGATGTTATTTAGTTTTAAAAATAATATATTTATTTAAAAAAATATTTGTACACAGATAAAAAAAAAAATCACCGACAAAGGAAAAAAGAAAATAAGAAATAAGAAATAAGAAATTGAAAAAAGAAATGATTCTGAAATGTTTCCCTAATCCCAACCCTAAACTTTCTCTCTGTCTGTTTTGTTTCAGATACAAAATTGGTCCCTCACTTCCCTCTCTCTCTTCTTCTCCTCCTCCTCCCCCTCCTCTGTTTTGTGCTCCCTATGAAACCTTAACCTTACATAGCCAAACACACACACATTTTTACAGTAAGTAATAGATTCACATTCAAATTTTATTCTTCAATTCAATGGGTAAGTACATGAACAAGTCTAAAATCTCTGCTGACGTAGCCGTCATGGAACTCTCTCACTCTCAATCTACCACCTTGGGTGTCCGTACTCGAGCTAAAACCCTAGCTCTTCAGAGTCTTCACTCTTCCACCCCTAACCCAGATTCCTCTTCTTTCTCTTACCTTCAGCTAAGGAGTCGCCGTCTCGAAAAACCTCCTCCTCCTCCTTCTTCTAATCTGTTTAATGATACCAAGAAACATATCAAAGAGAACCCAAAAATTGAACCTTCCTCTGCTAAGAAATTGAACTCTAAAGGGAGTTCTAGGTTGAGTAAGAGTTTAGTGAAAGTGGGTCGTGGTGATTGTGAGAAGGTGGAGGAAGAAGATGGGTGTTTTGGTAATAAAGGGGAAATGATGGGTTTTATGTGTGAAGCAGATGATTTGGGAGTTGAGGCTTCTTTTGGAGAGAACTATTTGGAGTATGAACCCAGAGAAGAGAGGTATTTGCTTTGATCTTTCTCTCTGTGTTTGTCCCAAACGCTGTTCTTTCTTTCTTTCTTTTTTTTAAATTTTATTTTTGGGTATGAACTTTTCAACGTAGCTCTGGTTTTGGTCCTTTTTTTTTTTTCGCTATCTATTTTTTTGAGTTCGATTTTTTCTTTTGGCTTTATTCACGACTTTTTTGTTGTTTCATTTCGTGACGTTTTTTATTGCCTTGCAGCGGTTTCTTTGTGTTAGTTTCATGATTTCTCTTGGTATTCTTTAAGCTTTTTAGTGTCATCTGTTCTCAGCTCTCTCTGTTTTAATTACTTAGTAATTCAGGTTCCTTTTTGGTCCATCAAGAAAGAATCCTTTTTTTTTTTTTACCTTTTATTTTTTTTTTTTTCAAGTGCTTCCCTTTCCCTAAAGAGGAGGAAGGAAAGTAATTTTTCTTGCACTGAAATGCTCATTTACTAGTTTCAAAAGAAAAAAAAAATGCTCATTTGCTACTTGTTTAGCTAGAATGAAAGGTATTAGATTCGATGTATTTTTTTTTTCTTTCTTAAACTCTAAATAGAAGCCATGCATGCTTAATTCTTCGTTCTTTACAAGGTTTTTTATTTTATTTTATTTTATTTTGTTTTAGTGATTAAGGGGGTGTTTGTATGAGTGATTAATTGTATTGTCTACTTCACTTAGTTTAGGAACTGGGCTACTAGTACAAAACGGGATAAGAACTTGTGCTAAGATGAGGGGGGTTTATATTTATTATTTCTTCTTCAATGATATTTTTTTAAATAATGAAAAAGAAGTCTTTTGGGGGTCTCTATTATTTTTTATTTGTTTTTCAGCTTTCGCTTTCATGTGATGCATTAATATTATTGCTACTGTATGAAATTGCTTTCACAAAAGGGTTAGTGATGTTTGTGACTTGTGGGATATAGTTCTTTTAATTTATATATTACACAGGTTTCCATTTTGCAACATGTGCCCACCAGCAGAGTTATTAATGTTGCAAGTGGCATATTTCTTTGTTTTATGGAAATTGATTTCTGCTCTTACCTTTTTTATTTTTTTGGGTTCTTAAATCTGTGTTTTTAAGGATACCACGGAAATAGAATGATGAATGATTTTTCTGATTTATCATCTCAGATGTCCTTAAACATTACTAGTCTCTGTGCAATCTTGGTATGCTTTAGTTGCTGGCAATATTAGTTCATAATTTTTATTCTTTTTGAGACCATTTTCTGGGCCCTCAAGTATAATTCAAAATTTCAGATCCGTTAAATAAGTAGAAGTATGATTTTAATTGATTTAATACCTAGTACAAGAACCCATTAAGAAGAAGAAAAAGAAAAAAAAAAAAAAGAGTGCTTGTGATATTCTTGGTTTGAATCACCATAGTTGGTTTTCCTCTGTATATTTTTTTTGGATTGCAATACTGGTGCCAATGACACACTTCTGCCTCGTTTGTGCTAGTGGATATGATATATCATATTCATGGGGCCTAGTTACAGACTGATACATTTATGTGGGATACTCTGTTTTAGGGCTATCAGTAAGTGACAAAAAGTTTCAGTTTTCTTGCTCTCATTGTATGGCTCCTGACTTCCAAATTTGATGTTGCCCTTGTAAATAGTGCTACTTACTTTCTTTGCATAAGTTCCTTTTCCACAATAATAGGGTAATTAATTTATTTCAATTTTATTTTTAGTTTAATTATATATTTCAAGTTTTCAATTATTGCATGGAATAGTTATTTTTTGGACCAGTGAAATAACTTTCATATGAATTTCTGCGTTGCAATTAATCACATGTAATCACATTATTTTGATTTAGTACATCGTTAAGCAGGAGCACTAGAGAGAGCACACCATGCAGCTACATAAGAGACTCAGATACCATTGGAACCCCAGGTTCCACCACAAGACCAAAAAGCTCTACTGTAACTAACCGCAGAGTTGGAAATGACGTACAGAGAAATATTCCAACAACACATGAAATGGAAGAATTTTTTGCCTATGCAGAACAGAAGCAACAGAGACTATTCATTGAGAAGTATGATGCTATAGTTTTTCCCACCCTAAATTATATGCAATAGTTCATATATATCTAATGTGATATATAGCATGCAAATTTAGTGATCAAAATAAAAATGAGAAATTGTTTATTTCGACTAGATTGCTGTAACAGGCTAAGTTGCCTTCCAATTAGCTTAGATAAGGCTTCTCATCTGTCTACTGGAATTTTGCAGATACAACTTTGATGTTGTGAATGATTTGCCCCTGCATGGACGCTATGAATGGGTACAACTGATTCCGTAAGCGGAATCTTATCACTAAAGCTTCCATGCCCCCATAACTTCTCCGTTGTCATGCTGAAGGAGGTACTGATTTTGGTCAGTGTGGTATGTTCTGTCAGCCTTCCATGTAAAGAGAATCAGAGACATGGAAGATGCATAATTCAAGTATTTGAAATCTAACACAGCTAATGGAATTGTACATTAGCCAGATATGGAATCAAAATTATTTGGTTAAGCAGAAAAGACAAAGGAATCATTGAAGAGGTGTTTTTGGGGGGTGTGTGTTGGAGAACATAACTTAGGGTTTAGATATTTCATTATTGTAATTTTAGGAGGTATATCTAGTTGCTAGATTTTCTTCTCTTTTTTTTTTTTTTTTTTTTTTTTTTTTTTTGTCTATACTTAGAGACGAACCATGAATGTTCTTTTTAGTAATAAATGCAACTCGTTTCTCATTTTATGCGCTCGTCTTTTCCTTTGTTTTTGTTCCTGCAATTTTCATAATACATCTTGTTTATGCAACCAAACATTACCTGCATTGAATTTAAGTTTTGATGGTGATGTTTCTGAGCCTTTAAAATCTAACATAAGATTGTTTTCTGCCCTACTTGGCTTGACTTTATGTGGGATATGCTGATGGTGGTGGTCAAAGGTGTCAAGGACAGTTTCACTGATTGTTTAGATATTGAACTAATGTTTTGGTTTAGATGGTTAAACACTATTTTTACCCCTTAATTGCATTTTATGTTTCTTGAAATTTTCTATGAAATATAAATGCACTTGAATGTATGATTATATATAGGACCACTCTATTCAACTACCTGTCCAAGAGCATTAGGCTTGACAGTACTGTTTCCCCTCTCCCCTTTTTTTTTTTTTTTTACCCTCATGATTAAAATTTTATTTTGTTTGAATATGGTCTCTAGTAATTGAATAGGAGAACTACTACTGGTCCCATCATGGTCTGGACATTTAAGTTTGAAAATCACTGATGGTGGAGGAGGAGGAGGAGGTGGTGGTGGTGGGGTTGTTGCAGCCTTGGATTGTTCTGTAGAATCTTACTTCAGAAATTCAGGCTCTTTTTGGCAGTGGAGGTTTGGTTTTTCTTTTTCTTTTTTTCTTGATTCTGGTTTAAATTTTTTGCCTGTGTTTTCTTTCTTATCTCTGTAACAAAAGTAACTAGTAGTGGTAAATTTGTTGAGGTTGTCAAAGGTTCATTAATTGAATGTGCATTAATAGACAGCCTTGCATGGCATTGGTGAGTTTGCCTTTTTGCAAGGGACATTAGTACGGTTCTGCAATGTTTTGCATCACAGTTCACTGCTATATCTTCAACATACATTTTATTATTTTTTTTTTCATTTTTTGTTTGTTTTTTTCTTCAATTCAAGCCTAGTGGCATCTTGCAACTTGCTTGATTCTTTTTCCTCTACTTTAAAAATAATAGTAATAATAATAACAATAAATTAAATAAAGAAATGTTCTTAATTGCAAATTCAAGGTTTAGATATGTCCTAAACAATCAATTTATTATTATTATTATTTTAATTTTAATTGTTTTTAGTGTTTTCTAGCCATTTAGCATTCATAGAAACTGCTGATGGGAATTACTATTTTCAGTTCAGGCTTGAGTAAGACATTACTATTTTCTACTTCAAGTCCAAAAACAAATTCAAAAATTGAAACATTATTTGAGCATCAAATTTTGAAAAATTTGGTGCTGGTTTGATGCTGGAAGTGTTCTTCAGATGAAGACATGAGCATTGTATTATCAGCCAAATGTAAGGTCTTTTTCCCCAGCAGCTTCTGCGTGTCATATTTCATTTTTGAAATATACTTTGATTTATTTGGTCAAACCAGAGAATGATGCTGTCTACTTTTTATAGACAAGATTGATTTAAAACTTAATTGGCTTCTTTCTAGACCATCTCCAATCCATTCCAATTATAGCGTTAGTTGAGCATTTTGGCGTTGGGTTTTGCTTCAATTCAGTTCCAAAACAAACACCAAATTACAAAGAAGAATAAAAGGTATAAAAAAGAATATAAAATGGGCAATAAAAGGGAATATATGTTGAATATTATTTTTAATGTTTGATAATTGGAAATGAATTTACTGTAATTACACCATTTTAATATAAAATTATTGTATTTTTATGTTTTGAGTTGGAGATGGCTTATGCCCTATAAAACGGAGCGTCATGATGATCATATTCATATAGAGTCAATAACTTTTCAATAAAGGATACCAATATCTTTGTAATAAGTAACTGTATGTGTATTTTAAAAAAAAAAAAAAACCCTAATTATATTTGTATTTAATATTTGTTAGAATTTTAACTAAAAGTGTATTTTTTAGGTATAGTTGATTTCAAATTGATACTCGAATTTAAAACTTTTTATTTTTAAAGATAATTTTAATATTATTGAATTAAAAGTTGATTGCCAGGGATGTGAATTTAGTACTGTAAATGCATCTTGAATTTCTAAGTTCAAGAAGATACTAAAAAATGTGATTTTTAAAATTACTAAATTAGCTAATGTAGCTCATAGCTAAATTACTAAATGTTTACTACCTTTCAAATTTCTTGAAGACTAAGGATTTCCAACATTAAATGTTAGGAGATATTCTCTTTCTTATTCAAAATATCTATCATTTTATAAAAAAAATTTTATTTTAATTTATCTGTGATTTAAAAATTTCAAAAAATATTTATTATTTTTTTTTAACTTTACTCTCCATTCATTTCTTTATTAAATATTTACATTGATTATTTTTATTTATATATATCAAAATAAAAAAAAGTATTTTAATATTTTTACTTTAAAATTATGATTGTTTAATAACTTCTATAATTTATGTGTGGAATTTTGAAACGATTAATATTTTGAAATGGAAGTACTATATACTCTTATACGAATAATTTAGAAAAATTTTTGCTTACATTAAATACAAATAGTTGATGAGATATTTTACTCAATATAATATCTAATTAATATACTAGAGATGTGATTTTAGAATTATAAATCAATGCGGTTCTTTTAGAAAACACATCTATCTGATTGATTGATGAATTATAAAAAATTTCATGGCGCACCTCATGGACATCAAACTTAGCTAGTTATATATATTTCTATAAGAATTTAAAAAAGAACATTGATTGGTGGGAAAGCATAAATTAACATAGCAGTTAGGCTATTTCCAACCCATAAAATCAAAATGCAATAACTTTTACGTCAAAATGATATAACTACAAAAAATTCTTCTTCGCGCGGCAACTTCATTTCTATCATCAAAAAGGATATTACATATATATTCCCTTTTGTCTCTCATTTTTTACTTTTTTTTTATTACTTACTTATTATTTTGTTATTTCACATATTATGCTCAAATCTATTTTTTTTTTTTTTACATATTTGTCTTATAAAAATATATTTTATTATTTAATATTATATATTGGACAACATGGATGATTCTTTTTTTCACCCTTTGATAAAAAAAAAAAAAAAAAAAAAAAAAAACGAAAATAGGTATTGTTTTGTAATTTAAAAAGAAAAAAAAAAGTAAATGCCACTGTCAACAATGTCATGCCCAATTTGGCATGATACTGTTCAAAAATCCAATTTTGCCGTAGAAAGTGGCGCTACATTGGAGCGCAATTCGCTCCAAAATTTGTCATTTACCTTCAAAATGCCATTCCGTTGAAGATAACCATCTCCGACCATAAAAACCGAAGTACAGTAATTTTTACATTAAAATACAGTTATTACGGTAAATTTATTTTCAATCTGATATATTTCTAACACCAAAAAAAAAAATAAAAAAAATTCTACCTATATTCCCTTTTATCTATCATTTTATATTCCTTTTTATTATTTCTAAATATTTTGTTGCTAATTTATTTTTAATATTAAATATTATTTATTTATATTGGTATGAATATGTAATGAATATAATATGATATATGCATTTTGCACTAGTTATATATATTTTTTATTTTGTATTTGAATTTTTTTTATTAAAACTATATCTTGTTTAAGTAAAAAAGTAAATTACAAATATAGGATCTAAATGATAATTTTTTTATCATTTGTTAAATTATGAAATTATGTATTGTTGTGTAATTTAAAAAAAAAAAAACATAAAGTGAAATGCAATTGTTATGATAATAGCCCAAATTTGGCGTGGCGCTGTAGCTGGACACTAAAGCTCTGTTTGACATTGCGTTTGGTAAAAGTGTTTTTCAATAAAAATTTTTATACTTTTTTAAAAACTATTTTTAATAAGAAATTGGTAAATTGATACTTTTTTTATAAATAAATTTCAAAAAGTAATTTATAAAAAAAATAAAAATTAAACAATAAAAAAAAAAAATTTTAAAAAAAATTTTTTAATCTCAAATACACCCTCAATAGCTGTTGGGAATGGCATTGCATTAGAGATTGAATTTATTGCAAAATGCTGTTTTTCCTTCATTTTGGAGTAGCGTTGGGGATGGGCTTAGCATGCATATTCCTTTACATTTTCCTCGAGTATGGTCCTTGTCATGATCTCTAATGTGAGAGTGAGACCACATATCAATAATGGTGGAGATAAGCTGCAGTTAAGCAAGAATTGTACCTTTCTAGCCTCAAATTTTTTGAAGAGGAAGTCCCCGCAACATTAAATGCTAGATTTCCAAATTGGATGACTTTTTTTTTTAGAAATTCTACCACCCCAAAAAACACGTTAATTAATGATGCAATATCATTAATTGATATTATATCATTAATTAAAATGTCATATTTTTATCAAATTAGAATTAATATGTTTTATTTTTATTTAATTTATCTATAAACGAGGTGCAGATAGACTCAATTTATTTAAAAATTTTTCTATTTTTATTTTTGTATATGTTATAGAAGTTATATGCATATCAAGTCTTATTATATGCATATCAAGTCTTATTATTCCAAAAACAATATGAGAGTATCAGTTGAGTATAAGCAAAACAGAATGTAAGCTGAAGTAGCATATAATGGTCATCATGGTTGATATCCATTTACTAAATTCATGTAATGAGAGTAAAGAGATTTATCCAATTGTACTCTTTAAGGATGTGATTTTACGATAATAAGCCAACGTACTTCGTAGACCTTGAAATCAATTGTATGGTTATGAAGTTAAGAAAGAAAATTAGTTGGTAAGAAAGAAATTTTATGTGAAAAATATTTGTTGTTTTTTATCTCCAATTTTTATTTTTATTTCCATATTTTTATTCCTACAGAAAATAAAAAACATACAAAGAATATTTTCATTTGTTAAAATTCATTTTTTAATTTGGAAAACAGAAAATATGTTTAAATCATATTATTTTCTATTTAACCAAAATTTCAAAATAATTTAATATTGATTTATTTTTTATATTATATTAACTTTTGTTAATGGACTATTTGTTATATTTTTATTAAGTAAATAATAATTTTCAATTAAATATTATTATAAAAAAATTGTTTGATCAGAGCAATAAGAAAATGATTTTTTTTCCATAGACTATTCGTTGTATAAAATATTAATATAATTTAGAACTATAATCAAATAATTATCACTTGTAAAATAACAATTATAATTTTTAGAATTATAATCAAATAACAATCAGTTCTTAAATAACAATTGATATTGAGTCAAATATATTAAAAAAAATTAATGAATTAATAAATTTCAGTTTAGCTATTTTGATATTAGTAAAAGCATATATGCTTGTAACAAAAAAAAAAAAAAAAAAAAAAAAAAAAAAAAGGAAAATTTTATAAAAAAAAATTTAGAAAACAAATTTTATTTGTTTTCCAAATTTTTATATAATTTTAGAAAACAGAAAACTGACTTTTTATTTTCTAATTTAGAAAAAAAAATGTGTTTTGAATGAATTTTCTAATTTTTTACTTTGCAAAAATATTTTTTGAAAAATTGGACTTTTTTTCTATAAATAAACAGCATATAAAGCCAAAATAATTAAATTAGTACAAAATAGTTCATATTTACGAGAATATAAATTATTTTGTACAAAATTTTATGAAAAAATTTCTAAATTAACAAAAAATAATTTTGTAATTAAAAAAAAAGTTCTTTTATGAAAAATTATCATTTTCTTTTTTTTTTTTAAATTAAACTATTTTTCATAAAATTTATAGAAAACAAAATATTGTACGTTATTTTAAAATAAAATAACTCAAGAATTTGCCTACTATCTATATATATATATATATATATATAAAAGATTATTTTTCTTATAGAAATCGTGTCCGTTCACTTTTTAATAAATACAGAGATAAATAAGAGTTGAATCAATTGAATAGAAAATATGATTAATCTTATGGGAAGTCTTGCATGCATCAAATGCTGGCCAACTTTCTTGTTGAAATTAAAGTATTTCCAATATTAAACGTTATAAAATTATAATCATCGAATTATAGACATGTTTGATTTGTCTTGAAAATAAAAACGAATAAAAAAAAAACTTATTATTTCCACTTTATTTTTAAATAAATTAAATAAAATATGATGGTGACTTGAAAAATTTATACTTATAGGAAGGAATCCACTATCTCATATTGAAAGAAGTGGTATGCCATTTGAGGGATCCAACCAAGAACACATGCCACAATCTAACTGAAAAGCCATTTTTGCAGTCCAAATCTGCAAATATATTCCCTTCTCTGCAAGCATGGTTTAACATAAACCTCCCAATCCTAATCCCTCTCCATCACTTCCTGTTCAAAGGTCAATCATGCCAGAGACCAGGAAAGTAACATGCCAGAGAGTAGGAGAGTAATCAAGTTTCAAAAGATTAGGAGTTAACCGAGTTGGTTAATCAATTCATTCCCATCCTTGACCCAAATGCAGGTGACTCTTTATCCACCCCCCATTTCAACATGTAGCGTATGAAACCAATATGCATAAAATCAAGATCTGGAGTAACTATTAACCAAATATCATCATGTTTCAACTCAAGTAGCTTTCCTTGAGAGGATGAGGGCAAAAGTACAATTAAGCTCATGAACTCTATCGCAATTTTTTTTTTTGGGTGAAGTAGTTAAACCTTTTTTTTTTTTTTTAATTTGACTCAAATAAGTCTAAATTAAATGGAGTTTAAAACTCCATTAGTCAAGTTGGCTTACCTGCTAAGTGTTTGATGATATGCAGGAGTTACATATATCATATGTTATGAATAATTTTTATAATTAAACTGAATTTCATATAAAAAGCAAAGTCACGTTCTTTATATATTGTGAATGCTCGTTAAAAAAGAGTCACTCTAATAAAATAGAGTGATGATCATTAGACCCATTCAAATCGTGGACTAGACTTGACTTTTAAAAAATTAAGTATGAACTCGGTTGAGTCCAATTATACAGACCTATCATTTTGACCAAGCATGGCTCATAGTTAAAAATATATAATTTTTTACACGTAAAATTTTCAGGCCTAAATTGTCAAGTAGACCTAAAAAAAAAAGAAAATGATATTTTCAAGTCCGCTCAAAAAATAATTGGATTTTTTTTAGTTTGAGCTCAAGCAAATCTTAGAAAAAAGTTCTATATCCAAACCCAAATATTTTGGACGGGCCATGCAGGTACCTAAGTCCATAAACAGGTCTAACACTTATTATACATTTATAATGAATGTTATATACCGAGGCAAACTAACACAAAAGAGTAAATCACGTTTGTTCGTAGAAGTCATCAACATTATCAAAGCAAGTTAACGAGCGTTGTTAGGAAGTAATAAGTATTATTTGTCATTTTCAAGAAAAGTATGAGAAGACTTATAGTCGTTGAAAGTGATGCAGGAGTAATTGAAAGTCATTTTTACAGCAAAACAGTTATATGTTTCAACTAAAATTGAATGACCTATATATATATATATATATATATATATATATATATATATATATATAATAAGTGCATTCAAATGAATTTTAACTATATACTTTCTACTCCTTTTGTGCTTTGTTTTTAGCAGGGCAAAGCATGGAATTTGAAGATATTAAATCGTATCGAAAATTTTCATAACCTTAAAATATCTGTTGACTATTTGACTTGATTCAAACTAAATCATCCCTTTTTTTTTTTTTTTAATTGGTTCTAAAAATTAGTAGTTATCCATGTTAAATCAAAGAACAAAAACTAAAACCAATCTAAAAGATTCTTTTATATATAGACACACATATACACTTTGATATTGAATTAGCAATTCATTTAAGAAAATTCAATAATGTACAAGTAAAATATAATTCTTATTAATTATAAAACATTTACAAATTAATAGTTGCAATATATATATATATATATATATATATATATATATATATATATATATATATATATATATATATATATATATATATATATATATATATATATATAGACATGTACACACACATACACTTTAATATTGAATTAGCAACACATTTAAAGAAATTCAATAATGTATAAATAAAATTTAATTATGCACTTTATAATTTGATTTTTATTTTAGTTTGATGGATTGTAAATAAATTTCTTTAATTATACACTATATAGTTTGGTTTTTGTTGTATGTACTAATTTAATTTAATATTTAAGCAGAAATAATATATACTTTTAATTATTTAAAAATAAAAATCTTTGAATTTTCGTTTTGTCTTGCTATAAATTAAACTGCTCCGTTAGATTTGAATATCCATCCAGAAAAAATGGAATAGTTCGGTACGGAGATTTTTCTCTACGATTCGATTTCTAGAGATTCCATTTTAGAAATATTTGAAATTAGACTTGATTTCGGAGATTTTCAAGTCTCCGAATTTTCTTGAACATTGCTCAGTCATAGTGTTTAGAACACCTACACTTCATTGAAATTCTTTGGTGTTCTCTTTGCAATATCTAGTGTGCTTAAAATTCATGGAATGAGTAGAACTAGTAGCAACTCGATTCAATTACTAAAAGAGTTTGGGCGCAAATCCATTGAACCAATGAAATTCTAAATCGCGGACTTAGAAAAAGTGAACATAAAAGAAGAGTCAACTCCGAACCACTATAAAATTGACTTAGAATTTTTGTTAGAATATTTGTCCCTTTACGCTGTTGCATTTAGAGTGTTCAAATTGTTTAGATTTTGCAACTCCTGTTCATTCCCTAGGAGTAGTGCCATACAAGGGTTCAATATTTTTTAGGTACACAATACTTGTGTTAGAAATAGGGCAGTGCAAGTGCCAATTTTATCAATGGACAATACATGTCCGCGTTAAAAGTACGCTTATTCTTTAAAATGATTGCTTCATTAGCTGACTAACAAGAATGACTTTTTTATAATGAGCATTCACAACGTATAACAAATGTGATTTTACTCGTAACGTTCATTCATGACACGTAACGTGTATTAACCTTGCATATCAATAAACTTGACTAATGGAACTTAAGTCTCCATCTAATTTGAGCTTATTTGGGTCAAATAAAAAAAAAAAAAAAGAGTTCAATTTCACCACCTGAAAATAAAAAAAAAAAAAAGGGAATTTAATCGAGCCTTTTGATAAAGCTCAGGAGCTTATTTATACCTTTCCCTAGTATGAAACGATGAAATATACAATCCACATAGCTAGTATCTATTGTTTATAAAGCAAGTAAGAAATGAGATTTAAGTGTACTTTAATTCATAATTGCTCATCTCATTCATGATATTGAATTTTCACTTTACAACTCGTTAAGCATTTGTGCAAAAATGGATACGCAACTGACAAGAGTGTTATTGCTAAATCACAAGTGGTGAAGGATTAATTGACTTCTTCAGTGCTCGTTGTAGCAAGCTTGCATTTCCCACTGGAAAAACGTCTCCAGACACTTTCAAGATCCAGATATAATCACTCTCCACATCTGATAACCTCCAACATATCCCTTCCAGCTACTAGCAACTGATCTTATGGAAGGTCAAATGAAAGCATGTCAACAAAGTTATGTCAACTTGAATGCTAGATGAAATGTACTCAACAGACCATTTCCAGCACATATCAAGATGAAGCAATTCCTTTTCCGAGTAAAATTAGATCAATACAGAAAAGGGAACAAAGCAAAATTAGACCAAGACATACACCGATGCTTCCACTCAAGATTGAGTGGGAACAATCTCATGGAGTTTGAGGTTCTGAACTTATTGCTTCCTTTGTTTCTGCCATTTCAACTTCAATTGCGCTAGAATCTGAAGATTTTTCATTCTCCATCACCATCCTCTTAAGTTTTGCAAGTCTTACAGCCTGCAGCTCATATCTGTTAATTAACCCAAGAATCAATAAGTCACTTTTTGTGCTTGGATGTGCAAATTAATATACGGACATTTCATATGTGTATGTGTGCAAGAGAGAACAGTATACACAATTATGCAATTGAAAGAACAGGCAACAGCCATCATGAATCTCATGATAGTCAGGAGATAAGCTCATGATACTGATGAGATTGAGCAATTTGCAATTGCTTACTGTGTTAACTCTTAATTGCAATGGGGTAAAAGAGATCATGAAAATAGGGAGAGAAAAACTTGAAAACACGCACTTAAAAATTTGAAAAGGCACACTTATGATTAAGCTGGAGCTAAATTCACATATGTAGGAAAATATGCAGATCAGATCTAACAATTTCAGCAAAAACTAAAGCAACTGAATAAAAATCCAGAGTTAGCATACATGACCAAACTCAAACCAAAATTAGTACCAACACTTCATTGGTAGCAGAAAAGGCAACCAAGTAATCAACCATACTTTTTGAATTATTCTCTTTAGAGATGTTACCTTAGTTAAAGATTAGAAAAGCAATAAAGCATCAACAAACAGGATTTTCCCTCACGACAAGAAATCAAAAGATTGTCTGTTTGCAAATTGAATCTATCCTATATGTTACTGTGACCTATGAGCAATTGTGATATATGTTCCAAACAAGCGCGTTCATTCCCTAACCCTAATTCCTCATTACTCAAAGGATTCTCATGGTAAGAAAGACGATATGAGACGTCCACTTAAGAGAGTCCTTCTTGTAAGAAAAGCAGTTGCATGTGTAAACAAAGCTAAGATGCCTACTGGACTCATGCTGCTCTAGCGGAGGCTGCAACACACTTCATATTGAATCACTCTCATCGAGTTATCTATCTATATCGATGCCTTTCCACAGTAAATCTATACTATTGTGAACTTGACATTGAAGAATAGACAGTCCGATCCTGCAACAAGAAGCTGGTTGATTGGAAAAAAAATTTATCCTTTGTCAAAAGGTGCTTCAGAACTCTGCCTGTGAATGATATATTACTCTGGTTGGATCATGCATAGACATTCTCAAGTGCCAGATAAAAGAGAAGGATTGCAATTGGTGACAGCCATGCATAGACATAGCCCTATACCAAGCTGAATGGAGGAAAAGAGTCATACAGCTGAACCCAACAAGATAATTTAAAAACTTAATTAAGTCGAGTCTTAAAGGTTCTTCATGTGTCTGCTAGAAATTGACCGCTCAACCTTTCAGCTGATAATAAAACATTTATTTATTATTTATTCATTTTGGCTTTTTGTTCATCAGCAAACTTTTTAAGCCTCGCTATTCTAAATAACAACTTAGCCAACCAAATCACACGCAAGACTAGCAAGCCTCAACAGAACTAAAATTCAAGTCCTGATACCTATCCCCCTTTTGTCCCTTTTCCAGTGCAGTCTTACTCCATTTTCCATATTCTCCAACGCTCTCTCTCTCTCTCCCCACCCACTCATGTACCCAATTCCCATATATCTCTATGCCCATTAACATGATATGCATCCCATTCAAGTTTTAATGTAATATAATAGTTATGCATGTAACAATGACTATGTCTAGAACTTAACACACCTATGACACTTAAGCAAGCAGAAGTCTACAATTGAATTGAAAAGTTTAAATATTTACTCTTTTTGATTTTCATGTGTAAGCAACTCCAATAATATGAAGTAGATATGGTATTAAAAAAAAAGTAATATCTCTACTAAACCAATATATTTGTCAATGATTCAGTTTAAAAGAGAGACAATGCCTTCGAAAACAGAAAACATTGGTTACTGTTACATAGAATGCTGACAAACAGAACATAAGTATGTGTATTGATATCAAGCCACATCATTTCAACTAAAGAGAAGAGTGTAGAAGAAAATTTATGTTGTTGCTTAGACTTTAAAGTTTGGTGTAAAGTGTAAACTTTGTTTCAATTTCAACAATAAAAAACCAGAATGATATTGGTGCTTAAACACTTCCTTTTCACACAGGTTGAGGACTTGTCCACTTGAACAAAACGGTTCAAGCATACGATCTGACTGATATGGGAACAGTACAAATACAATTTCTGTTGCAATAAATTTCAAATAAGATTAAACTGCTGAAAACTAGTAAAACTCACTCAGCTACATGGCTCTTGACTAGTGTAAAATAAATCCTCCAAAAATCTCGTTCCTTCAAATGGCGAGGGCACAGCATAAATCGAAGTTGTGAAAGTTCCTGGAGAGAAAAGGAAGAACAAAAGGGGAAGCAAAAGAATTAAAAACAACAATCACCATTCTTTGGGCAAGTTGAAGTAAATAAACTGCCATGTCAGCAGGTAACAAAAATAAATAAACATAATATCAAATCTTCAAGATGAATAAAAATAGAATTATCATCTTCTAGGAATCCTCAGTTCAAAATGCCGCATTGCTGCATTTATTTACCGCTTAGTCTTTCTTTCTTTCATATATAAAATATCCCTTCACTGTCATAGGAATTAAATTAACTATAAAATTAAATCTTCTGAATGCTTGTGATTATGGCAACCTTTATTTTGGTGAATACATTTACACAATGCAATGGTGGATCCAGGAAATTTATAAAGTGGGGTCCATGTCAGACGAACCAAACAAGAAGTATTTTTTTTTCTCTATATTTGTGTAGAAATAGTTGTTTTTTTTTTCATTGTTTTGTTGATATGTAGATTAGTGGGGTTTATCCACTTCACACCTAGATCTGCCTCTGACACAATGCCATTACATTGTAAAGAAATGGCTTTATATAAAGATGATATGATGCATTCAAAAGGCTGATCAAGAAATGGAAAATCACTAGTCCTGGTTCTATGTTATAATGTATACTTTCCAAAACCCCCCACTTTAATGGTTAATACGTAATCAAGGTATGTAAACAGCCTTTTGTAAACAAAACAGCCACACCACAATAGCATGCGCCAGAAATCCTAACCAACTCTCAAAAATTCCAGAATCAACATTTCCTAGCTTAATTCACACATTGTTTATGTTCACCAATATTGACCAAGAATCCTTGCCCAAACTTTCACATCAACTTTCACACGATACAGCTGATTTTTCTCTTTCTCCAACTCACAAATAGCCAAACGCACATCAGTCATCAGCAACTAATCATTTAAACAAACCATTAAGCATTGAAACTAATAACTGACCCTCCATCTAATATGGAATTTCCCGTTATTCCTTCCCCTTCTGCGGCTAATTATTTTCTGCGTAGAAAGTTCAAATTACAGCACATTCCCTTGTTTCTAAAGAAAAACCCAGATCACGAAAGTGCTCAAATCAAGTTAAAAATTCTCAATCCAGTAAGTAACAACTACAAAGGAACTGCAAAAAATTACAATAAATGGCAAAGTAGAAATAAAACCTTGACTTTAAAAAGAACAAGAGTAGCATGTCGCTCCTGCCATAAAGAGAGATCCTTTCGAACATTAGCCGATGTTGTTGTTTCTGTAGTAGTAGTGTCATCACTGAAAGTAGCTCCACTAGTTCCCTCTTCTTCATCTAGAAAGAAAATATTCAATCAAAACCACAACTCTATTAGAAGAAGACTTAGCATTTAAGCCTAAAGAAGGCTTTCTCTACGAAAAATTATTGGTGGGTTATATGATTAAAATGTGTACCTTTGAGTGGGAAATTCTTGAATGTATCAATTGTGAAGGACTTGACATGATCGATTAATTGGCGGGTGACTCCAAGAAACTCTTCTTCTTCTACTTCTTGTCCTTGTTGTTTGTGTGTCTGTTGGCTTTGATTTGGGCTTTTGGCTTTACTATCACTGCGTCGAAACCACGAAGACCAGTCCATGGTATTGGGAGGATGCTGTTGTTGCTTCTTCTTTGTAACAATTTCAAGATGTTGTAACCTAACACTCATTTAATTTTTCAAAATACACGGACCTATCTGGGTTTTCTGGGCCACTATTGTTGGGCTCTGAGTTCTTTTTCAAATCAAAAAATATTTGGGGAAAAGATTTAATTACACTAAGATATAGGTATTGATTGGTAATTTTATAGAAGTTGACCCGAAAAGTTTAAATTTTGAAAAATACTTCTTCCATCCATAAATTATAATTTATATTTTTTTTGAAATGTCTAAAATAAATAATCTACTTTTTTTTTTAAATTAAATTTATTATTGTATTTTTAAATATTTTATTTAATAGAATTATAATCAATCGCATTATTTTAAAATAATTAATACAATTTTTGGTTATAATAAAAATAAAATAGTAAAAGAAATACAAACCCCTATGATGTGTTTGATAAACCGTAATGAGCTATAATGTAATGTAATTAAATGAATTTCTAATATAAATTTATAATAAAAATTCATTTAATTATATTATATTACGTTTCATTATAGTGTATCAAATATAATTTTAATCTTTGTGCTAAAATAAAAATATACTGTAATTTGTAGATAGAAATTTTGCTTATTGGATTTGCATAATGAGTTACAATTTCTGGAAAATATGGACCTCAACTTCCCGTATCGTATAAAAAATAACTTACTTGTGAGATCAACAAAATTTAACTGCTCAAAGGAAGAGGAGTGTCAATAAAGATAAAAAGCTAAAATTATCCTTAATTTTATTGTCTTTTAATGCCAATAGTAAGGGTATTATTAATAACTAAAATTATACTTCTCAGGTAATTTATAAACAACCCAAACATTTTTAAGATAACGGAGTAAACATTTTATACCAGACCATATCTTAATGTATAAGTCTAATAAAAAAATTATATGTAAATGTAAAAAGAATATTAGTGTTAAAAGCAGTTAAGAACTTTCTATATATAATAAATAATAATCAATCAATCTACAACAGCAAACTAGATTTTTTTTTCCCTTTTTTCATACCTAGATTAATAGTAAATATATAATTAGTTTTAAGTTTGAACCTCTTTCTAAATATTAGAAAAAAAAAAAAGTAATTAGAGTTTTTCATTTAGAAATACTAATAATTTAGATTTAATTTCTTATTGTATTTCTAACATAATTTTTTGTTATCCTCATATTTGTTTTAATGATGCTAATATTTGATTTATATGTACTCTTTCACTTAATTCTTCGTTTCAAATATTTTGTCTTTATGTATGAAATAATAACCGTTATTATTCGGTAATCCTTATTATTTTATCTTTAAATTGATTAAATTTGGAAAAGATAAAATTTATCTTTGATACTAATCCGTAACGCACGTAATGTACGTTACCACCATTAATCATAGAGTTAAGATTCTTCACCATCACTACAATGCTTTTACCAACTTTTTATCATCAATACTCAAGAAATCAAAATTGAAAATTTCAGACAGGGTAAATTTATGAATGTTGCTTGGAAGTTACCAACATTATAAATTAAAGTAACAAATGTTATTAATAAGTAATGGCCATTATCTATCATTTTCAAGTAAAATTTGCAAAATTTTTAGTGTTGAAGATGGTGCCAGAGCAAATAAATGTTACTTTTTCACTTCACAACAACAATATTTTTGAATATATATATATATATATATATATATATTATCCCTAAGTGAAGATTAAGAAGTTTCAAGTTAATATATTTAAGTGAAGATGTCATACCAATTTAATTCTTTTATTGCTCCATTTTAGAGCACAACTCTCTTAAAGTCATATTTTGTATTCACTTCTTGTAAAGCTGTAAGCTTAAACTCTAATATTTGTAATAGCTTCTTTGGCAGTTTTAAGAGATTTTAAACCTCAAATTATCTTATAATTTTTTTCTTGTTGAGCGAAATTCCAAAAATTTATTGTTAGGTGAAATCTTAGAAATATATTTTAAGAGCAAAATCTTGGATCAACTAGTATATTATAAGTGTTAGATACAATCCCAATACCCAGTGAAATTCTAAGTTGTGAACTTAGAAAAAGTGAACGTAAGAGAAAATTTTGCTCCAAACCACAATAGGAACGGAATAAAATTTCTCATTCACTTTCTCTCTTTATATAATTTGATTATATTTGTTAATACAGTGCGTTTATGATATAAAATTTTATTTGAAGTTTAAATTTCTATTCATACCTCTATGAATTATCATATAAGGTTCTGTAAAAATAATATTTTATATTAATAATTCAAAAGTTAATTCATGGGTGCTAAAACACCTAGTACAGAGTAAGGTTACATTTGATATGCTGTAATGTAATGTAATATAATCAAATACATTTCTAATATAATGTTTAATTAAAAATATATTAAATTACATTATGTTACAGTCTACCAAATATACCTAAGTGTAAACAAATTTTTTCATAAAAGAAAAATGTATTTTATGAAAGTCTGAAGTCTAGAAAAATTTTTATATTTTTAACATTCATAACCTCTCAATTTTCTTTTTTCATATTGATGCCTTTCTAATTACTTTTTTAATTTTTTTTTGTTTTTAACTTCTAAGGTTTATTTTGTAATGGATCATTAATTTAATATAATTTGTAATGGCTTTGAATTAGTTCAATGAATATTTTATGATTTTCCTTTTGAAAAATTATTTCATTTTAACATTTATTTTTTTCAATTTTCTTGAAAAATATATTTAGATATTAAAGAGTATTATATACTAATTATTTGCTAAAAATTATATTATGTTTTGTTTAATGTTTATTGTTTGTTGTTATTTTTACATAATTTATGATTTATAAAAACAGTAATAGATATTAATTCTATTATGAAAATATGCTGAATTTTATTTAATATGTTACATAAATTAGATATTAAATAGTATTAAATACTAATTATTTGCTGAAAATATACTATTTTTTTTTATTTAATATATATTGTTTGTTATGATTTGTTCCTTTTTTAAATAAGAGATTAGTATTTTTAATTTTATATTAATTTTTAAATTCTAAAATTGATATTATATATTTTTTATTAAAAAATAAAACCTAACTAATTTGAAAAATAAGAAAATTCATGTACAAATTTGTGAGATATGAAAGCAAAATCAACACTAAATTTTATAATAGGTATATCATCATACACTTTTTGTATTAATTCAATCAATAAATAATAAGAGATTTTTTTTTAGAGACTATAGTAACAAAATTGTTTAATAAAGGAAAAACATATAATTATAATAAAAACTATTAATTAAAAATAGAATAAATAATAAGAAATTAAACACATAAATACCCACTTGAAATTTTGAGAGCTAATTTTATATGATATTGATATTAATATTAATATGTAATCAATCAATTCTATTAAAAATATTAATATTAATATTAATATTTAATTAATTAATTCTATTAAAAATTAATTTTAATTTTTATAAAATAAATGATTATTTATCAAATAATAAAATTTCAACTATATTTATACAAATAAAAATAAATCATATTTAAAAAAATAGTAATTCTAATTTAGTAGTCATTCAGATACACATTATTATAAAAAAAATATATCTTTAATAAATATTTGAAAAAAAAAAAGGATGGAGTATAGATTGAGTGCATTAATTAAATGCTATAAATGTTTTTTTTTAAGATGTACAAGCTATTTTTGCCAAAAAAAAAAAAAAAAAAGCGGATAAAAAAGTAATTTTTTATGTTTTTTGACCATTTATTTAAACATCCCTAAAAAAAATCAGCACGGACCATTTTTCACATGGACCACGAGCCATGACCCAATCTAATAGAACTGGCCCATTATTAGCTACCATTACCATGGCGCAATGGGAAGTTTCATATTGGCATCCAACTTTATCCAAATCAGGCATGTATCTCTTTAAGGGAGCTGAATTTGAAATTTAGTATCATATACAAAGTTTGATATGTTCAATTAATAAAATATTAATATTTGTTATATTATAGTATTACTTTAAATTATATTTGAATAAAATTATTGTCTAGATTAATGTGGCCCAATTCAATCAAATTGTACTGTACTCAAACTAAGGTTAAAAAAAAATCCTAGCCTCACTTGAGCGGTTGGTATGTTTAGTTTTAAGTAGACCTGTTCATAAGCTCGGGTATCCGCCCCGCACACTCAAGTTTGTCCTAAAATTATAAAGTTTAGATAAACTATATAGCTTATAAGCCAGCCAAATTCGAGTACGATTAAAACCTATAAATTTTAAGAGTGGGTTTGGTCATGTGTTTTAAAAGTCAAGCCCGACTCCAACCCAGACCGATTTATATACATATATACTTGGAATTAGAGGTGAAGATTTAGTTCTTTGTTTAGACTTTGAAATTTTAATATGTTCTTGTATAATTTGTGTTTGTATAGTTGTATTTGCTTAGCCTAAAATTAGTTAGTTTTTAGGCAAATTTGGTAAAATTTGTTAGTGAAAAACTGAATTTTTTAATATATATATATATATATATATATATATGGTCCTGCTTCAACTAAAGTTAAAGTTTAGGCATTGGGCCATAGGCCCACTTGTAAAACTTGTCACGGAAATATTATTACAAATTGCAAATAAATGATAGTAATAATAATAATAATGTTTGGGTATATGGGTAACATAGGATGCCTTTATTTATTAATGTGATGTTGGTCCATAAATTTTATATATATATATATATATATATATATATATATATATATATATATATATATATATATATAAAATTAATAATGAGAGTATTTGAATAATGAGTAGCAGTAGATAGCGCATGCAAATAGAGGCATGATATATTTGATAGTGACTTTGTTTAGGATTTTCTTTACGAAGTTACAAACTCACCTATTTGTATTAATTGCATGTTTTTTAGAATGGAAACATAATATATGAGAAGCTATGTAATGTGCGATAGAGACTTGGGATGCCAATTTTTCTCATTAATTTTAATTTTCTTTCTTTTATTTAATTCAATTAACAAAAATATCATTAATTTTAAAATTGAACGTTTTCAATTTATGTCATAATTATTACTTGATTTGTGAATGAAAAAGAAATTGTATCTGTTTATTAATTAGGGTTGGACTTGGTCATGTTTAGAATTAGATCAACTTTGACTCAAATTTTAATTTTTTTTATTTTTTTAAATATATATATATATATATATATATATATATATATATATATATATATATATATATATATATTTAAAGAAATAACAATTGTACTTAACTATTTTAAAATAGAAAATTTCATATTTTAATTTTGGAATGTAGTTGTAATTACACTCATTTAATCAAAATTATTCCATCTATATATTAAATTTTGTTATTTACAAACATTACATATTTCCATTAAAAAAAAAAAAAAAAAACAATAATAACCTAAAGAAAACAAAAATGAGAAACATGGAAATGGAATCAAAGACTGATAAAGTGAATATGAAAATGTTGACTTTGTGAATAATTTTATTTAGGTTGAAATAATACTAACAAAACTAAAATACACTCATAACTCACATGAAATTAAGGCCATACATGACAAAATAAACCCTAAAGTTCTAAAGGGATTTTTTTAAATTTTCTGACCCATATTCCATGCATGCTTATGTCTAATTGTCTGTGGCTAATTGACCATGCATGCATGCCAGACATGGCTAAAAGACTTTGACTTAGGACCAAGAAATTTTTTTGTTGCTATGTACATGAAAGGAATGGTGGTGGTGTGGTGGTGGGTGGTGGTGGTGGGGGTGGACCGGTGGTGGTGGGTGAAGATATCATATCAAATAATAATATTCTATAAATGTAATTATATAAGATGTGGAGCCCATTGGTTTTGGTCCCACTCATCACAATAACCCACTAAGCTAAGGGTAATCATATAGAATTATTAAAAAAGTAGCCGCACCTCCACTGCCTTTTCCCTTTCCAATGTTTTTTTGATTGCTGTTTTTTTTTATGCTTTTTTGACCTTTTATAGTTTTGCTTTCCTCTTAAGGAGAAAGTGATATGATAATTTCACAATATGAAAAAAGAATTTGAGCTATTTTTTTTTTTTTAAACATTTTTTATTGATTTGATGCTAAATGGAAATGGGTTAGAGTTCTCACTATTTCTTTTTAAATAAAAAAAAATTAAAAGGAATAGGTTTTATCTCAAATTCTTATTCAGTTTAGAATTTAAAATTCATATAAATCATTTTTTGTGAATTATCAATATTTTATTTTACTATTTTACATTCATCACTATAATTTTTTTTTTTAATATTGAAAAGAGAGATTTCAACTTTTAATCCATTTATTTAAGATTAAGATATTCTCATATTGAAATAAACATAATAAGTCGCGTTAACATAATCTTACCATTAAATATAAAATAAATATTTTAGATTTTTTTAAAATTTAAAATTTTTTAGAGTAAGTAATTATAGTGTAAAAATAAATATCAACTATTTATTTTATATTTAATAGTTAAAATTGTGCGAATATGATCTATCATATTTATTTCAACACGAAAGGATTCTAATCTCATTGAATATATATATATATATATATATATATATATATATATATATATATATATATATATATATATATATATATATATATAAACTTAAAATTGAAAAATTTTAAACTAATAGATTTGAATCAATGTAATATAATATGAATAATTTCATAGGCCAATTTTTTTTTGAGAAAAATAAAATAAAAATTGTGAGACATGAGGATGGGATGAGGATAAAGTGTAACTCTATAATTGCATGTTTTGTTGTCCTGTTAGAGTTGCCAATGGACCGAAAACTGCATGAAATCAATTAGCTTGTCGCATAGATTTTACCCTTTGTTATTTTTGGGGAAATGATTTGACCACTTTGCACCTTATTTAGAATTCTTACAATTAATAGAATAAGTAGGGTTGAAATACATTTGATATATGAAATGAAGTTCTAAGCTAAAATACAATAAAATACAATATTAGGAGAATTAAACCTGAGATATATCGAAATATTAAAATCTCAATTTTAATCTTATAGTTAAATTAAAATTATTTGAAATGATTAAAAAAGTGAAATTTAATTTTTAACACACATTATCTTAACTTTCTTTTAGAATAAGTTCTATTTTAAATTATTCGTGAGATGAGTGGAATGGGGTGTTCTTATGTTCCATAGTATATAGATTAGTCTAAAATGACATTATATTTAATATAAATTTTAAGTTAAAACTTAAATATATTATTTAAATAATTTTTAATTTAAATAAAAATTTTAAGATATATATTATTAAATAATTTAAAATTAAAAAATTTTAATTTTAAATGACGAATGGTATTATTATATTAACTAAATTTTATTACATTCAAGAGGGGAAAAAAGATGGAATATGATTGAATTGAATGGTACAATTAATTCACTAATTCAGTCAAAATTAAAGGCTATAATAAAGGAAAGAAAAAAAAAATTATATAATGAAAGTAGGAGTTAAACTTTTGCTAATGATGAGTAATGAGAATCAGAGGGAAAAAAACAAGAACTTACATCAAAAGAATAAAATGTGAAGAACTGAGGTAAAAACAATCTCGGCATAGGAAGAGATAGAAATGAAAAAGGAACTTTCCAAGGATGAAAGTCATTCTAATTTTTAAAGCAAAGAAAAAAAAATTAAAAAAAAGATGAAAAATTTGCAAAGTGAAATGAAAGGATAGGCAATAGTTGAGTAGAAAATTTTTGCTATACATAAATAAAGTATATTATGCTTTATCTATTTATCTTTTTTTTTTTTTTTTTAAATTATGTTTTACATCTTTTAATTTTTTTTTTTTGGAGTATTAAGAGTATGAAATGAAATCTAGCCTTTGTCATTACAAGCCGGGATGAGACAATCGAGATAATACAGTATGTAACGAAATCATATGGCTATGCCAAGGCGAGCAGTGCTCTTGCTCGACAGTCACTTGCTTTGATCATGCTTTTTTACCCTAAAATATTCCTTCGAAAGGGCTATAGTTTAATCGTTAGATAAATGTTTCGATATCCAGTTGAGAAATAAATTTGTAATAAAACTTCGTTTATTTTATAGAAAAATATCCAGATGAGAAATACATTAATAATAAGTTATGCTTAAATTGTATAAATGTATTGATATTAAATTGACAGAAGCCAACGAAATAAACATTTTATTTTGGAGATTGATATTGGAAGGGACAAATTTTTAGGAAAAGGAGAAAAATAAGTTATTTAGTAATTTGGTTTGGTTTTCTATGAAAAGTTGGAATCATGGAGTGGCCTGGTAATGCAATGAACCAATGTTGCCATATTTCAAAGATGACATTATTGAATTGAATGAATATGGGCAGTCAAGATGTGCTTTTGTCTAGTACCTGATTTTCAGGCTTTCTTTAGAGAATCAGCTAGTGGTTGGGTATTATTCAATCTGCATCATGCGAGCTTCCAAATTCACACTCAAATCAAATTTGATAGTTTTATTGCACATCAACTTTTGTGAACTCGGGTCGTGTTTGATAAAATTAAAAATTAAATATTGAAGCTTTAAATATTGAATTTTAAGTATATAATGGAATAAGTAATAAAATTTTTAAATGCTAAAAATATTTAAAAATTTAATCACTTATTACATTCAGTATAAATTTTAAATTAAAAATTTTGACTTATCATTTTAAATGATTTTTTACTTAATTTAAATTTTTAAGATATAATTATTAGACAAATTTAAAATAATTAAGTATTAAAAATTTTAATTTTAAATACTGAATGGTGTTATAAAACACCACTGATAGTCATATGCTTTCAAATTCGGCTATAGATTTGGATTTGGGTTCAATCCAACCCACCATACCTGAATTATAGGTAGTATAATTCAGGATGAAACTTGGGTGTATCAACTCAATTTTTACATGAAAACAAATATCTATTAATTAGAATAAAATAATATCAAATTACTATAATAACTATTTTTTTTACCTTTTATTATGCTCAGTCGAATCATACTCCTATAGTGCATTTAGTAAATAGTAATTGAATATAACGTTATGTAATCAAATACATTTTTAATATAAATTTACACCAAAAATATATTTGATTACATTATATTTTATGTCATTACGGCTTATCAAACTGTACTTTAATTCAAAAGAAAATTAAGACCACATCCCATTCCAAAATCGAAATTGAATTCCACTAATCCGAGCTAAATTAGGTCTAGTTGGTTATAAGTTGGATTGGAAATGAGCTTAACGCATGAACAAAAACAATAAATATATATATAATATAGTGCTATTGGATAATGTTTTCTCAACTCCAATTCTTTAATTATATGTCCTTTAGGTACACATACCATATACAATACGCTTTCAGAGACATGTCTTGCCTTTTTAGGACCCCAATTGCACCGTATAGTTTTTCAATAATAACGTTCAAAGATATGCTCCACTTTGCTAGAATTCAATTCAAATAATTCAATTTTATTAATTCAAAGAAAAATAATTTACGAAATTTCAATTTTTTATAAAAAATATTTTAAAATAAATAAAAAAATCATATTACTTCATAAAAAATAATTTAACTAAAATTTAAATTATTATCAAATTACACAAATATAATATATATAATATCGTATGATTTTAATAAATAAATACAGGTAATTATGAAAATAAAATAAGTCGAATTCATTATCTATATGCACATATTTAGAATAATTCTTATACAATAATTCAATTCTATTCTATTTATAGAATCAAATTAAATTAAATTTTTTTAAATGAATTTTTTCAAATGGAGCATATATGAAATAGGTCATCAACTTATCAATTTGTGTATTTGAAGAATAAATCTAATTATTTAAAAAAAGAATAATTCTAATACATATCTTTTTTTTTAGTATTATAATATATATGTTTTTTAATTTGTTGGAGATATTTTCAGGTCAATTTACTTATCAATCGATATTAAATCTTTCTTAGAGGCGAATTCAAAGGCACATTTCCATATTCAATATATAATTCAGATATTACCTTCTAATTGTTGACTTCAAAATCCAACCATCAATTAGGGCTGAGTATGGGGTCTCGAAAATATTGAATCGTATTGAAAGTTCAAACTGAAAATTTTCATAACCGAAAAATATTCGTTGGCCATTTAATTTTCTCTAAATTGTACCGTTCCAATTTTTTTTTTTGTATGTTTTTTGAGATAAGTAGTTATCCATATCGAAAACAGTATTGAACCATATTAAATCGTCTCGAACTGAAGAATCAAATCTAGAACCAAATTAAAGAATTCTTATATATATATATATATACACACACACACACACATATACACACACACTTTAATATTGAATTAGCAACACATTTAAGGAAATTTAATAATATATTAGTAAAATTTAATTATGCACTTTGTAATTTGATTTTTATTTTTCTTGGTTGTAAATAAATTTCTTTAATTATATACTATATAGTTTGGTTTTTGTTTTTATTGTATGTACTGATTTAATTTTAAATTTAAACTAAAAAATTATATATACTTTTAATTATTTAAAAATATAAAATCTCCGGATCTCCGTTTTGTCCCTTCTGTACTAAACCACTCCATTAGACTTGAATTTCCATCTCTAATAAAGGGGACAGCTCAGTATGAAAAATTTTCTCCACCTTTTAATTTTAGAGATCCTATTTTAAAACTCTTCAAAATTCAATTTAGTTTCAGAGATTTTCAAATTTCCAGATTTTCTCGAACTGTACTCAGCCCTACCTCAACAATATATCATATGTTGTTTTTGCAACTTGCTTGAAAAAAAGGGGAAATTAATTACTACTAATTTTTTAATATTTATTATTAGTAAAATGAGTAATTATTTTAATTTTAATTTTTCCAGCAATGAGTTATTGGAAAATCTGAAGATCTAATGATAAGTTAAATTGATATGGGCAGCTTTCAAAGAAGGAGATTTTTGAACAACCAAAATGTACGGCCTTTATATTGACCATGCAGGTTACATCGCCATAAGCGTGACAAGATTTCGCAATAAGTATTGGTAGTTAACTAGTATTATTCAATTGCTACTAAAAATGACACTGTCTGCTTGCCAACAACATTTCTTCACAATTAACAAATTATTGAGGATATATACTCACTCTACATAATATAAATAAATAAATAAATAAATAAATATATATATATATATATATATATATATATATATATATATATATATATATATATATATATATATAAAATTAGATTTATATTGAATTTCATTTGAATCGATTCATTTATATATATATATATATATATATATATATATATATATATATATATATATAAGAAATATTAAATAATTTCTGAAAAAATAATTAAATTCTTATAAGAGTTATTTAATTATTTTTAGAATCTCGCATTTGTATTAAAAAAAAATCTCATTTATTGTTAAGTTATAGCCACTGGCAGGGGTAAAAAAAAATGTTAGGATAAAAAGAAAATTTGTACTGTTAGGGAAAAAATTGATTTATAATTTGTAAAAAAATTCTAATAATTAAGAACACCCAATAAGATTAATTAAAATTTAAAATAATAGGAAGTCCAAATAAGATCTATTAAAAAAATTTCAATCATTGGCAAGTAGGATTATTATTACTATACAATATTCCTAATATAATTAGAAACACCCAACAACAAATCGAGAAATTATATAATATAACCGTAATTCCAACTCAACAGTTTTAATTGAAATAATAAACCAATAAAAAGATACTATAGGTTTAAAAAAATATGTTAAAAAAAAAATTAAGTTTATGTTAATGTGTAAAGAGAGAGTGTTTATATAAAATTTAAAAATTATTTTTATATGAAACTTAAAAATTATCAATTCATTCATTTATCATATAACATACTAAGTATTTTTATTTTATTAATTTGTTATTCCAATTAAAACTGCTGAGTTGGAATCACGGTTATATTATATAATTTCTTAATAAAATCTATTAAATAATTAGGGCATCCAAATAAGATGTATTAGGAAAAAAAAAAGATTTATCCTAATAATTTAATGCAATAAGAATTTGAGAATTGGTGTACCTTAAATCCAGTCAAAATCAAGATCTATTCACGGGTACAATTTGATATAAACTTTTGACCCACTTCTTAATTATTAGTATCACAACCAAAGATTTATATCAATGAGATGAGACCAAATGAGATGATTTATACCAATGAGATGAGACCCACCTACCCTAAGGGAAAATTCTCACAAAACTTTAGTCAATTATCCCTCTCCTCTTCAGGGTCCTTATAAAATGAAACATTCCAACTGAAAAATATAATATTAATAAATAATTTTAAATTAAATTATTTTTTTAATAAATACTGTTTAATTTTATTAACATTAGAGAAAATCTTATTGGATGATCTCTAAATGAGTTGTACTTAGATTGATATCTCTAAACGATGTTCAAAAGTCCAGCCAATCTGTATACGAGTGAACTCATCGCTCGCTTAGAGTAAGCAATACATATCAGAGAGTAACATTACTCTAATTACAAATATATAATTTCACACATAGAAGGGCCTTCAAGTAATCCTCATGCGCAAATTCGAGTTTATTGAATGCATACCAGCACATAATTTTACATACAAGGAGATCGTTACCCTTTTGAGCAAGCCCGTACGTACGTAGGTCCTTATGGTGATAACCAACTAATTTTCTTCTTCATCACTCTCTTGGGCGCTAGTGCACAATGGACCCCTTACGTACCCTCTAGCAACCCTTGCCAATTTCATGCATAAGGGCACCTTGCCCCCCAAGTGAGCCCATAGCCAACCAATTTTTCTCATTCTCCACTCGGAGGAGTATAGAATTATGTCACTTTTTCTGGCAAGTTGCCTTAAAAGGGGGTACAACCAAATTTCATTGTGCAGCACAAAATTTCCTCCATGTGCATATTTAACTAACGTAGCGTACTTGCTAATGTATTACCTTAACCTTAAGCCTTAAGTTGACAATTCTCTTTGAGTTTTATACACGACTCAAAACAGTAAATTTAAATTATACTATACCATTAGTTTTAAGTTGGACTATATAAACTATTTTTCAATTACTTATATAGTATGAAATTTTCGTACTTTCTAATGTCTTAGGCTATTTTCAATTCATAACACTAAAAATACAGTAATTTTCACATAAAATGGTATAATTACAGTAAATTCATTTTCAACTATTAACTCTATTTCTAATACCAAAAAGAATATTCTATTTATTTTCTTTTTATCTCTCATTTTATATTTTTTTGTAATTTAAAAAAAATAAAACACAAAAAGTAGAAATGACGTTGCACAGTGCAAGACCAATTTTAGTATGCAATTGTGCAAATTCTGGAAATTGGCGTGTTGAATGGGGTGAGTTGGAGCAGAAAACATAGCTGCAAAATGACATTCTAACACCAAAATGAAGTGGGTTGGAGATGTTCTTAGCTGAATCTAGCATTTTAATTTGCTATCTTTCTAATTGCGGTGTTACATTTACTGTAGTTATATTTAGTTTAATGATGTTGAAGTTTATTTCAATAAGTATAGAAGAGGCTGGGGAGATTCAAACTCTTCCCCATTTTAATTTTTAATTTAGCAAAATAAAATCTCCCATTTCTTTCATAGGACTAACAAACAGGTAAAGGGAAAAAAAAAAAAAAAAGGTGGTTATAAGAGGGGACAAAAAGTCGTTTTAACTGCAGAGATTGCAGAGTGTAAAATGAAGAACCAAAATGTAAACAACTCATTTTGTTCCCGCTTTTTTTTATTATTATTTTTTTGACTTTATTATGAAAACAAAAGTTATACAAAGCTCTGCTTTTTTAGCGCCACTTTAATCTCTCTTAGTCTTAGTTATTATGCTTAGGCATAGCCGATAGCCAAAGCAGCAATAGCAACAACAGTGATATTTCCTTCACTTTTTATAGTATAATGCAAAGAGAGATTTCAAGATTTGATTTGGGCATATATATATATTTGATAGATAAAGAAAGAGATAAAATCAGAACAAAAAAGCAAAGGAAAGAGAAATTTAAGGATGACCCACATGAGAGTGAAAGTGAGGCCCATTGCTTTGGACAGTTGCAATCTATAGTTTTGAAGATCACTTGTTTGACAAAAATGGCCAAAGAACTTCACAAACAGCAACATCTCCAACTGGGTCTCTGTCTCTGTCTCATTCTCTTTCTTCCCCTCTTCTTCTCTCCCTTAACCCCACCTTCTTTCTCCTATATTCATTCCTTCTATCTTCTTGCTTTGCTTTTTCTTTCTTTGGGTTCTTTCTTTTCATTGTTTTTCCCTCCATGGACAAGAACCACCACCAACAGCAACAGCAGCAGCAGCAACTCTCCTCGGCCAAGTGTTCTAGGCAGAGATACAATGAATGGTTTGTTTTTTCTTTTATAAAAAGCTTATATCTTTTCATGTTTTTGGCTCTTTCTTCTTCTTTTGCTACTCTGTTTTTTTGTTACCTTTTTTTTTTTTTTTTTTTTTTTCCTTTCCTTCTTATTGTATCTTCAATGGCTTCATTTATTTGTTTACTTTACATTGTTGCTTCAAGCTATTTCTAAAATTTTAAATATTTCCTTTTAAATGCATTCTCTGTCTAGCATTTCTATATCAAGATTTCTGATTCTTTTCATGTATATTTGGAGATCTGCTCGGTATTCTAGTTCATCTTTTTACCCTTTTTGCTATCTTATTTGCTTCTTTTGCTCTTTGACATAATCTTTTTATTCACTTCAAGTTAATTTTGTATATTTCTTGGTGGGGTTGTCTACTTTGCTTCATTACAAAGAACTTCTATATTTTGCATCTTTCATGTTATTTTTCAAAATAGTTGCAGGTGTTAGTGTTCTTTTATAGTGATTGGTAATTATCTTCTTGTAGGATTTTCAGGGATGTTCCTAGTGACATCACAATAGAAGTGAGTGGAGGGACATTCGCATTGCATAAGGTAACTTTTTTTTTTTTGGTGACTGATTGGTTATACTCTGGTTGTTGATGAATGAAGTTTCTTTTGATTTCGTATAAAGGTATAGTGGCAGAGAACAGATAAAGATCTTAATTTTCCACTGAAAAGGAATTCAGGTTCTATTGGAATCGATATAGTAATTTCTTTGGAAGATTTAGTAAACAAGTAGACATGTAAAAGGAATAAAAGGAGTATCTTTTTTGGAATTGAGAAGTCTGCAAAATTCATGAATCTTGCATTTTTCTGGAAATTTTCTGATTGATTGTAAATTATTCTTTTATTAACTACACTCAGTGTGAAGGTTAGTTATTGATAAAGATTGTTGTTTCGAGTAAAATACTCTAAAATGCTCATTCTTTTCTCCATCAATTATCTAGAAAGAATATGAAAGCTAAGCATCCTAAACTTATGATCTTAGAGTGCTTTTGGTAGACCATAATAAACATGATATAATGTAATCAAATGAATTTCTAATATAAAGTTATACTAAAAATTAATTTGATCACATTACATCATCCTTAGTGTTGTGATTACCAATTTGTTCGATCTTCAAGATATTGTTTTCCAATTTTTTGGTAAATCATGAAATTTTATCATCTCAATTGCGAGGTCAAAAATTCAAATCAAGGATTTTCCTTAATAATTTTCCCTTTCTAAAAATTTCCTCTTTTTTTTTTTTTAATACCCAAAATTTGGGTTATAGATCCTCAAAGAATGTGGGCAGCATTAACTGGATGTGCTGGTACAGGTAAATCCAAAGGCTGTTTCTATCTCAGTCAGGGGAGATGCCAATCATCTCTGTTTTCTGAGAACGAAAAATTCAATTCACATATCCTCTTATGAAATGCCTGATTTGTCAGCAACAAGAGTTTTAAGTGTTTAACCAACAAAAAAGAATGCAGAGAAAAGTGGGAATTTGCAGACTTGCAGGAAAGTTTGTGTATTTGTGTTAGAAAAAGCTGTGGTGTTCAAAGTTTGTGTATTTGTGTTAGAAAAAGCTGATTTATACTAATAATGGTGTTCCAAAAAACCAGAAAAAAGAAAAAGAAACTTAATGAATCTTTTATCAATTATATATATTCATTTCCTTTCCTTTCCTCTTCTTCATCATTTTCTGGAAGAAAAAAGACCTTAATTTTTTTTTTTCTTTTCAGTTTATAATTGTCATTCAAAATTTATTTGCATTAATTTTTGTTATCTCACTTAGGTAACTAATTCGCCTTAAGCGAGAGTAACTCCTAATTGCATTCATGTATTAATGAGATGTTCATTTCATGGTTTTGACAGAATTAATAATCTAATTCAAAATGCAGTTCCCTCTTGTCTCTCGCAGCGGGCGAATTCGAAAGTTGGTTGCTGAACATAGAGATGCTGATATTTCAAGGGTAGAGCTTCTTAATCTACCAGGAGGAGCAGAGACATTTGAATTGGCTGCTAAATTCTGTTATGGCATTAATTTTGAAATTACATCTTCAAATGTTGCTCAACTATGTTGTGTTTCTGATTACCTTGAAATGACTGAAGAGTTTTCAAAAGACAACCTTGGTTCTCGTGCTGAAGAATATCTAGAAAGTATTGTCTGTAAGAACCTTGAAATGTGTGTTGAAGTCTTGCAGCAATGTGAGAACTTACTTCCTCTTGCCGATGAGCTAAAAATAGTTAGCCGTTGCATAGATGCAATAGCTTCAAAGGCTTGTGCTGAGCAGATTGCATCAAGCTTTTCACGCTTGGAGTATAGCAGCTCAGGAAGACTTCACATGAACAAGCAAGCCAAATGCGAAGGAGATTGGTGGATAGAAGATCTCTCTATTCTTCGGATTGACCTTTACCAAAGAGTCATGACCGCTATGAAGTGTCGTGGGGTTCGGCCAGAGAGTATTGGAGCATCACTTGTGAACTATGCTCAGAAGGAACTGACAAAGAAATCTAGTTTATGGAATCCATCTAGCCAGACAAAAGTTGATCTGATATCGACAGGACACGAAAGACTTGTTGTTGAGACAATTGTTAACCTTTTGCCAGTTGAGAAACTTGCAGTTCCAATCAGTTTCCTTTTTGGTCTTTTGAGAAGTGCAGTAATGCTTGATTGCACAATTGCTTGTAGACTTGATCTAGAGAGAAGAATTGGTTCGCAGTTGGATATTGCAACTCTTGATGATCTTCTGATCCCATCCTTCAGGCATGCAGGTGATACATTATTTGATGTTGACACAGTTCATAGGATCTTGGTAAATTTCTCACAGCAAGATGATAGTGAAGATGATATGGAAGATGCTTCTGTGTTTGAATCTGATAGTCCTCATTCACCATCTCAAACTGCATTGTTTAAGGTGGCAAAATTAGTGGACAATTACCTGGCTGAAATTGCTCCTGATGCAAACCTCAAGCTTTCCAAGTTCATGGTCATTGCAGAGACTTTACCAATGCATGCACGTACTATACATGATGGATTATATCGAGCAATTGATATTTATCTGAAGGTATGCATCTCTGATATTTTCTTCTTTTATTTTCAACATCTGGATAGGAAGTTTATATTTATTTGGAACAAAAACAAATGAGTGAAGGAATAAAAAAGAGCTCTATACATGGCATACAAAGACTTGTGCTTTTAACAATTTGAGTAAAAGCACTTCGTTGGAGATTAGAAATACAAAATAGACACCTTACCTGTTCTTGTTTCCTGATATCTGGGCTAAGCTTTTTCTTAAAATATATTTTCATGCAGTTAAGTTTCTTCTTTTTTTTTTTTTGGGTCATTATGACTAATTAAATTGGCAGATTACAGTGTCTTATCTTAAGACTGGAAGAAGAAAATAAGATTCATTTGTGCACCAGTAGTTGGTTTTTTCAATTTTCTATCTCTAATTATTTTTCAATTATATATGCAGGCTCATCAGGGTTTATCAGATTCTGACCGGAAGAGGCTCTGCAAGTTGATTGATTTCCAAAAGCTCTCACAAGAAGCTGGTGCACATGCTGCACAAAATGAACGTCTTCCCCTCCAGGCCATTGTTCAAGTGCTCTATTTTGAACAAATAAGGCTCAGAAATGCATTGTGCTGCTCTTATGGTGAAGAGGACCATAAACCAATGCACCAGTCATGGAGGATCAGCAGTGGTGCACTCAGTGCAGCAATGTCTCCACGAGACAACTATGCATCACTGAGGCGAGAAAATCGAGAGTTGAAACTTGAGTTAGCTCGGTTAAGGATGAGATTAAATGATCTAGAGAAAGAACATGTTTGTATGAAGAGAGATATGCAAAAGTCTCATTCTAGAAAGTTCATGAGCTCTTTCTCGAAGAAAATTGGTAAGCTGAGCTTATTTGGGCATAGTTCTTCTAGGGGATCAAGTTCTCCTTCAAAACATTCTCACAGAACAGATTCTAGAGTGATTGAGAGAACATGTGCTAGCACTGATTAGGTAATTCAAGTTGCCAGGATTCTTTTTTCTGCATTTCTTGGGTAACTGCGAGCCATGATCTTGTTAACCTTTTTACTTGACTTCTATGAATGTTCGCCTGTTGCCCCACTTGTATATGATTTATGATGTTTTGTTTAGCAAAAATAGAAGTTCTTGTTTTCAGTTCATGGTTTTTGGAAAGCACAACTTTGATATATTCTTAAATACTATATGTAAGAATTTGTTTGAAATATTGTACATATGAAATAATTTTTGGCATAAATTTGTAGAAAATGTTCTTAAAAACCATAGATATCCTTTCTGATATACTGATTGTTCTGTGACAAACAAGATATTTTGGGTTTGGCCAACCACTCTGCCATGAGTTTGCATGGACTGGTTTGCCATTTCTTCTCTCCAAGCATTTCATGTCCATTTTCTAATAAAAATGATGCATAAAATTATTGCACACTTTATTTTCTAATCAATTATGGTCCAGAATGGTTATTTGCTTCTTTCACAGATCATCTTCCTCATTCAGCTTTAATTTCCAATACCTATTCTGAACTGTCCCCATTTTATTTGATCTTTGAGTTATATTTCATTACGAATCAAATTCCAAAATGACTAATAATAATTTTCAGTGTCAGCAAAAAATTACGGAGATTTTCTGTTTCTGAGAGTACATTACAACAAGATTCAGGAAAAAAGAAAATATTAAGGATCTTGGTGAAAAGACCACACCACTAGGCTTGGCAAGGTTGGACAATGAAGATCAGAGGAGAGAGGAAAAATTTTTTCTTTCCCAAGAAAAAAGGGCTTGATGCACAGAATATAAAATGTGGA
The DNA here is from genome assembly GCA_947687605.1 of Reutealis trisperma. NCBI lineage: Eukaryota > Viridiplantae > Streptophyta > Magnoliopsida > Malpighiales > Euphorbiaceae > Reutealis > Reutealis trisperma. The sequence goes on from CANTUT010000090.1 coordinate 70,985, forward strand.
AGAACAGGATAAATAAGGCATCTGTATTATTGTGACTAGTTTATTCTTTAGATGGCAGAATATGAAATGAAAGAATGGAATCCTATGCCCGTTAGTCACTATTTTTAGATGGTGATCTTTGATTTGCAAATTTGGGGTTCGTGCTATGTGCACATTTGGATTTATTGCAAACCTGCCTGACATGCTACATTTGGTTGCCTTGATTTATGAATTACAATAACATTTTCTGTCCTGACTTCCTTTACTTTTCACCATTTTTGTTAATATCTGCTTGAAAAGAATAAAATGACTGACTATTCAGTTACTCTTCCCAAATTATGCCTGTGTTGAAGTTTAATAAAAGTCATATCAACCTGAGACAACCTTTAACTCAATCCATCCCAAGTTTAATATGCAAAAAACCAAGTTCTTGTAAAATCCTTTATCCCCCATAAAGAACCTATGAAGCATATGGAGTGGAATAAAACTATAAAAGTAAAACCATTGTACTTATGTCTAGAGTAAAGCTGAAGTGAATTCAGAGAACATATTTGCATAACATTTGCAGCATATGCTTCATGTTAATTTACATAACTGCTAGGCATGAAGAACCAACATATACAAGTAAAAATATTTTTACCATAGCTATCATATTATCATTTGTAGGAAATTTGGGAAAATCGGTCTACGCTGGGATGAGGCTTGTAGAATGAACAAAAAAATCTGGAAAACTGCAGGAATAATTCCCTGCAAACTCTTCTCTAGAAATTTTGACTCTTCTTTGCTGCACCTCTTCTTCGGAAGGCAAGAGAAAAGAAACATTAAGTTTAAGTGACCTTCGAACACTGTCTGGTTTCCTTAAGCAAGATTTTAGCATATTAACTTCTTTGCTGTAATTAAACTCTAAATCAGCATAATTTCTTTTATAAAACTCTGCACTGATGTCAGTGTCAATATTACGATCCTCTTCATGATTGAAAGATCTACTAATCTTAGTTCTTGAATCCTCAACTTGTTTCTCTTGAAGTCTAAGATTAGTGTTCTTGAGCTTGACCATAACTTCAGGCCAAGTACCAACTTTGTTTTGTTTTCTTGTTTTCGATTCACGATCTTGATCTAAGGAAGGTAACCGAATGCAGGATGTAGCAGTAGTAGTTGGTGATAAATTAAGGTGTTTGTGATGGCGGTTTAGATGTTTTGGTGTTGAACCAGCATGTGATTTTAGCGGTGAGTGTTGATTTTGAACTTGTTTGTTAACATTCATATTTGAAGACTGGCTTTGATAGGGTGATTTCTGGTTCTTCTCCTTGTGAGCTTTTAGCAAGTTACAGATAGTGAGATTAGGAACAATGAAAAAATCTTTTCCTAAGTTCAATACAGACTCAGGCTTAACTACAATCCAAGGATACTCAAAAACATCGGGCCGGGTGACAGAATGCCTCGGATACTTCTGCAGAACTTCAGCTGCAGATATAGGCTTTCTATGAATCTGCACAAACCTACCTGGATGCACTAGTTTTAGCACACCATTTTCACTAGCTACACTTCCCATTTAGTGATATTCTCTTTTTTGCCTTAGTGGGTGGATATGAAAAATGCAGAGGAAAGAGGGATACAATTCAGCACCTTATTGATTGATATGCAGAAAATTTTCTGTCACATAGTGAAATGGCGATGGTTACTAAGGAAGGTTACTTGGAGAAATGAAGATTTTAATTTTTTAAGTATTTGTTAGGATTATTTATTGAGATAAATTTATGAATATCAAAGTTTTCTTTAGACAAACTCTGTCTTTTTCATTGTTGCATATGGATTTATTATTACGATAATATCTATCTTCAACTATAGTCTATAGATTCTTGTTCTTATTTATCTATGTTATCTATAGCAGATGCTGGTTTACGGCTTTAGTCTTGTTCTAATCTTCATGTGATAGTACACAGAAAATTCTTATAGTTTTCAATTTTCCACAACTTGTATATTAACTTCAATGGTTACCTCAGTTTGCTTCGCAGAATATTTCTTAAAATAATGTGGTGTTTGATAAAACTCAAAATTTAATATTAAAATTTAAGCATTGAATATAATCAATCTGTTCGATAAGTGTTATTACTACTGAAAATTATTACATGTGATATTGACATTTAAGTTTTAAACATTAAATACTATATTAAAAATGAAAAAGTCAATAAAAAAATTTAATCATATTATGAAAATAAATATATATATAAAGTAAAAGAATACAATAATAGAGAAGAAGAAGAACAACAACTTTATATTACTTTTTGGTGTCACCAATAATACTAAAAGTCCCTCTATTTATAGGGTAAGATTAACATAAGTTACAAAACAATTAACTTAAGAAATCAATTAAAATAAAGAATATGTAACCTAATGTAATAAAGGGATGAGTTATAGGATTCTAAAGGTCATAAGTTATAGACATCCATTATAATTTATTCATAATACTCCTCCTTGGATGTCTATCATTGCAAATAATATGCCTCATTAAAACCTTACTAGTAAAAACCCAGTGGGAAAAAAAAAACTAGTGAAGGAAAAAGAGTACAATATTCTTGCATGCGAATAGTACACTGCCTCATTAAAAACCTTACCAGAAAAACCCAATGGGACAAAACCTTTGGTTAAGGAAAAAAGAGTACAGTGCTAAACTCCCCCTATTCGCAATATCACTGAAAATCTTTGAGACGACGCATTCCAATATTGTGAACTAATTTCTTAAATATTGCAGTAGGTAATGCCTTCATGAACAAATCTGCTAGATTATCACTTGAACGAATTTGTTGAATACTAATCTCGCCATTCTTTTGAAGATCATGTGTAAAGAAGAATTTTAGTGAAATATGCTTTATTCTGTCTCCTTTAATATATCCTTCTTTTAATTGAGCAATACAAGCTGCGTTATCTTTATAAATTATTGTTGGGATTTCTTTATCTGAATATCGACCACACATTTCTTGAATATATTGAGTTATTGATCTTAGCCAAACACATTCTCGGCTTGCTTCATGAACTGCTATTATCTCTGCATGATTTGATGAAGTAGCAACTATTGTTTGCTTTATAGAACGCCAAGATATAGCTGTATTACCATATGTGAATAAATAACCCGTTTGATATCGAGCTTTGTGTGGATCAAACAAATATCCTGCATCTGCATAACCAACCAATTGAGGTCTAGATTCATTTGTATATAATAAACCCAAATCAATTGTTCCTTGAAGATATCACAATATGTGCTTAATACCATTCCAATGTCTTCGGGTTGGTGAAGAACTATATCTTGCTAGCAAATTAACAGGAAAAGCAATGTCAGGCCGTGTATTATTAGTAAGATACATCAATGCACCTATTGCACTAAGATATGGCACTTCAGGACCAAGAATTTCTTCATTATCTTCTTAAGGCCTGAACAGGTTCTTATTCACATCAAGTGATCGAACGACCATTGGACTACTCAATGAATGTGCTTTGTCCATATAAAATCGTTTAAGAACCTTTTCTGTATAATTTGACTGATGAATAAAAATTCCTTTTTCTAAATGTTCAATTGGTAAACCGAGACAGAACTTTGTCTTTCCAAGATCTTTCATCTCAAATTCTTTTTTCAAGTTACCTACTGCTTTTGGAAGTTCTTCAGGAGTTCCAATAATATTTAATCGTCAACATATATAACAATTATGGCAAACTCAGATCCAGATTTCTTTATAAAAACACATGGAAAAATTGGATCATTTTTATAACCTTCTTTTATCAAATATTCACTAAGGCGATTATACCACATACGTCCAGATTGTTTTAATCCATACAAAGATCTTTGTAACTTAATTGAATATATTTCTAGAGAACTTGTATTACATTTTTCTGGCATTTTAAATCCTTCAGGGATTTTCATATAGATATCATTATCAAGTGAGCCATATAGGTAAGCTGTGACTACATCCATTAAGCGCATATCAAGTCTCTCATGCACTGCCAGACTAATAAGATATCTAAAAGTTATTGCATCCACCACAGGAGAGTATGTCTCCTCATAATCAATTCCAGATCTTTGCGAAAATCCTTGTGCAACAAGTCTTGCTTTATACCTTGTGATTTCATTTTTCTTACAAATACCTATTTGTAACCTACTAGTTTCACACCTTCAGGTGTTTGGACTACTGGTCCAAAAACTTTACGCTTTTCAAGTGAATTCAATTCTGCTTGTATTGCATCTTTCCATTTAGGCCAATCATCTCTATTTCGACATTCTTGAACAGATTGTGGTTCAAGATCTATATTATCATTCATAATATCTAATGCTATATTATATGCAAAACTGTAGTCCACAACCATTTCATTTCTATTCCATCTTTTTTCAGAACTAACATAATTTATCAAGATCTCTTCATTTTTACCATCTTTGGGTATTTGTACTTCTTCAGGAAGTTTATTTATGTTAGTATCAACCTTCTCAATAAAATCATCATTATTATTTATAATTTTTCTTTTTCGAGGATTTTTATCATTAGAACCAATAGGTCTTCCACGCTTCAGGCGTGTTTGAGATTCATTAACAGATTGTCCTTCTGGGACATCAATACGAATTGGAACATTGACTGCTGGTATATGAGATTTTGTTACTCGTTTTGGATCAGCAAGTGCATCTGGCAGTTGATTTGCAAATTTTTGCATATGGATTATCTTTTGAACTTCTTGTTCACAATATTTTGTTTTAGGGTCTAAATGAGATAATGATGAAGTATTCCATGTTATTGTCTTTTCCATCTTTTTATTTTCTCTCCCTAATGCTGGGAATGTGGCTTCATCAAAATGACAATCTGCAAATCGCGCCATAAATACATCTCCTGTTAATGGCTCAAGATTTTTAATTATTGAGGGAGATTCATATCCAACATATATTCCTAATTTCCTTTGGGGACCCATCTTAGTACGTTGTGGTGGAGCAATAGGAACATATACCGCACATCCAAAAATTCTTAGATGAGAAATATTTGGCTCTTGACCAAAAGCCAATTGTAACGGGGAGAACTTATGGTAGCTTGTTGGTCTAATACGTATAAGTGCTGCTGCATGTAAAATGGCATATCCCCATACTGAAGTAGGGAGTTTGGTCCTCATAAGCAATGGTCTAGCTATTAATTGAAGGCGTTTAATAAGTGATTCTGCTAAACCATTTTGCGTGTGAACATGTGCTACAGGATGTTCAACTTTTATCCCAAGTGACATACAAAAATCATTAAAAGTTTGGGATGTAAACTCACCAGCATTATCAAGACGAATTGTCTTAATTGGATGATCTGGAAATTTTGCTTGTAATCGAATTATTTGAGCAAGTAATCTCGCAAATGCTAAATTGCGTGATGATAATAAACATACATGTGATCATCTAGTAGAAGCATCGATTAAAACCATAAAATATCTAAATGGTCCACATGGTGGATGAATAGGTCCACATATATCACCTTGAATACGCTCTAGAAATGTAGGTGATTCAATTCCAATTTTAGCTGGTGATGGTCTTATAATTAATTTTCCTTAAGAACATGCAGCGCAGAAAAATTCATTTTCTTGAAGAATCTTCTGGTTCTTCAATGGATGCCCATGTGAATTTTCAATAATTTTTCTCATCATTATTGAACCAGGATGGCCTAATCGGTCATGCCAAATAATAAAAGTATTTGGATATGTAAATTTCTGGTTTACTATAAAATTTGCTTCAATTGTACTAATTTTTGTGTAGTACAAACCAGAGAAAAGTGCAGGAAATTTTTCTAATACACATTTCTCACCTAAAATAATGTTTGTAACATTGAGATATTCTTGATTCCTCTCATTTATAGTCTCAATATGATATCCATTGATGCGAATATCTTTAAAACTTAATAAATTTCTATGAGATTTTGGAGAAAATAATGCATTGTCTATGAAAAATTTTATTCCTCTTGGTAATAATATATTGGCTCTTCCGGAGCCTTCAATTATTTTTGTGTTACTAGATATTGTAGTAACAATTGCTTCACCCATTTTCAAAGAAGAAAAATATTTTGCATTTTTAAGAATAGTATGTGTGGTTGCACTATCCACAATACATATATCTTCTTCATTTGTCTTGGATTCAATCAAAAGCAGAGAAGTATTCATTTGTTTCTTGATTGAAATAAAACAAAACAAAATATATCAGAAATATATTAGAAATATTATTAATTAATAGGGAAAAACATTACATTAAGAAAATAAAAAAAAATACAATAAAGTAAAACAAAACAAAACAAAAACATACATAAAATAAATAAAAGCTTGCACACAAAATAAACTTTTATAATGTCTTGATATTTCTTAATCAATTTTCCTTCTCAACTGGTTCAAAGAAATCAGCCATATCCAAATGTGTTATATCAACAGGATCATTATTTTTAAAAACACAATTGGTCTCTATATTTTTTCCCTTCTCCTTTAATGATGCTTGATAAAGCTCAACAAGATGTTTAGGCGTACGACAAGTATGTGACCAATGTCCAGTCATTCCACATCGATAACATTTACTTTGTCTACTTTTCACATTGTCTTGTTTTGCATCATTGTTATCCTACTTCTGGTGGTATTTTGTATTTTTAGAATTGAAATTATTATTGTAACCACCATGATAATTATGTTGACCACGACTATAACTATGACTACGACCACGACCGCGGCCACAACCATGACCTCGACCACGGCCACGTCCACGTCCACATCCACGTCCTCTTACATTTTCATTATTATTACATGTTACAACATTCACTTCAGGGAATGGAGTAGAACCAGTAGGACGTGCTTCATGATTTTTTATCAATAGCTCATTATTTTGTTCAGCCACAAGAAGGCATGAAATTAATTCAGAATATTTTTTAAAACCCTTTTCTCGATATTGCTACTGCAGGAGCACATTTGAGGCATGAAAAGTAGAGAAAGTTTTCTCTAACATATCATCATCAGTTACTTTTTCTCCATACAATTTTAATTGAGAGCTAATTCTAAATATTACAGAATTATATTCGCTCACCGTTTTAAAATCCTGTAATCGTAAATGCATCCAATCATAACAAGCTTTTGGGAGAATTACTTTTTTTGGTGGTCATATCTTTCCTTCAAAATTTTCCATAAAATAAGTTGATCTTTTACAGTAAGATATTCGACTTTTAGCCATTCATCAAGATGGTGACAAAGGAAAATCATTGCCTTTGCACGATTTTGCATTGAAGCATCATTTTCTTCTTTGATATTATCTCCAAGACCCATAGCATCTAAGTGAATTTCAGCATCTAATATCCATGATAGATAATTCTTCCCCGTAATATCAAGTGCCACAAACTCAAATTTTGTGAGATTTGACATCATGAAACTATCATACAAAATAATAATTAGATAAAATGTAGTATTAACAATGAAAAGAAAATAATTATAAATATTTTGAAAACAAAGATAGAATCAAAACAATATATATATATATATATTTAGACATGGCAGTATATGTATACATACAGTAAAATAAATATTTATGAAACTAAAACAATATAAAACTAGATGTTGAAAAAGCAACTAAGAGCAAGTGAGAAAACAAATTTGATACCGTACAGCTAAATATTAATTCTCTTGAGATGGACACAAAATAACGTTTGGGAATAAGTAAGTACCATGAGAATTAGAACATATTAGCTGATGAATAAATATATATACAAATACTAACAGTGAAAAAATATATATATATATTACGTATAGAGGACAAAAACAGATGAGGACCATATACTGTGCATCAATACTAACAGTGGGAAAAAAAAATCAATTATACAATATTATAAAACAAACTAATGATAAAACAAACTAAAGAAACATATATACTGCTCACCAAACAATTTCAAGAATAATACCTTTACCGTAATAATTTAATAAGTTATTAGATATATACAATATAATAATAGAAAAATAGTCATATATAAATTATGAACAACGCATACCTTAAAGCATAAAAAAAAATTTAGAATAATTACCTTAAGTTTATACGCTAGAACAAATTGGTAGAAAATCGTGCTAATAACGTATTATGAAAATAAATATATATATATAAAGTAAAAGAACACAATAATAGAGAAGAAGAACAACAACAACTTTATATTACTTTTTGGTGTCACCAACAATGCTAAAAGTCCCTCTATTTATAGGGTAAGATTAACATAAGTTACAAGACAATTAACTTAAAAAATCAATTACAATAAAGAATATGTAACCTAATGTAATAAAGGGATGAGTTATAAGATTTTAAAGGTCATGAGTTATAGATATCCATTATAATTTATTCATAATAAATCATTGTTTGATTTGTAAATAAGAAACTTAAGAATATGTTAAGGGTATAAAAGTCACTTTAATAAAAAAAAAATTTAAAAACTCAATACCTGAATGTATTCAATAAAAATTTTTAACTTATCATTTTAAGTAATTTTTGAATTAATTAAAAAATTTAAGCTAAGACAACTTTGTGTTACCAAACTATTTTAAAATTAATAAATAATGAAAATATTAAATTAAGTAATAAATTGAAGTATCAAACATCTGTTAAGCTAGAATTGTTAAGCTAGAATCGAGGTATTTTTGTCATTTATAAATTTTTTAATTTCAACATAGATAATTTTCATTTAACCACACACAGGAGAAATGTACTTAATATATCCTAAAAGAATTGAATTAATTATTATTTTTATGCAAGTTTATTCAAATAGTAGAATACTTTTTAATTATGATCTAATGACTTGATACCAATTCTATATAATTGCAAATTAAATTCAAAATAATAAAGCAATCAAATTTGACTCAAAATTAGAGGGAAGATGTATTCAATTCAAAGCAGCCTCCATTGAGCTGTACTTTCCGGAGCGAACAAGAACAAGTACAAGCAACAAATTACTAAATGCACCATGGCAATAGCCACCACTTTTGGGTAATGGCCTAGAAAATAACCATCTCTCATCGACATTGTGATTCATGGTTCAGAAAGCTTCTCTGAATTTTTCAATGGATTGGTATCAGAACCTTCTGCAATTTTTTTCCAATATATTATTATTATTATTGTTATTAGCAAATAAGGCATATGATATCTTAATGAAAGGACTAAAGCATAAGATATTTAAAAAAAAAAGTTAAGGACCATTGAAGAATTTTGGCGTTACCCTCAATGCATTCTTGGGATATGTCAATCACTGACAGAGAAATGACATCCTGAACTTTATTTTATGATGCAAGTCAAGGGAAACTAAACCTGGGCGCAATATGCTTGGATTTTTGCTTCATTTTATTTACTTCATGTAATATAAGAGTTATGCCAGGCAAGTATATGATCATCTTAAATATAAAGTTGACATTTTTTCAACAAGAGATATTGCTTTCAAGGAGATGGACTGATTGTTGACACAATCATGCTTCCAAAATCATCAATGGTGTAATGTAATAAGCAGCAATGTGTTTTTCAATGGCACATGAAGTAAAAGATGACAAAGTCAAATTTTACATGGAAAAGGAATTGGCGGGTAGAACAAGCACAATTCAAATGTCCCATGAACCCCAAAAGTACAAGAATAACTAACACACTTATTTTAGTCGTCTCTTCAATTCCTGATTCTTGTTTCAGAACTTACGCTTCAGCTGATTTGGTATAGAAGCGGATAACAACGGCCAAGCCCAAGATTAGCAGGGGAACTACGAATTGGAGAAGCTTGATAATGAACTCCGTCGTCTTGTCTTGGTTGTAGTGGGGTTGCTTAGGAGGAGTATATGCCTTCCTAGAAGGGATCGTTGATGAATCAATCTCACCAACATAGAATTCATCCATCATTGCTCTAGCACTGGTACTGTGCCCAACATCCTCAAAATCATCAGTTGCATCCTTCCCTGTAAACCAACCACATGATCATTGATGATGTTTGCGTACTTGTGCTGTGATTCTTCAAAAAAATTCACATATAACAATTACATATCTTCATACCTGTGGCAGAGAGCAAAACCTCATCACCACCAGGATGGTCTTCCAAGAATTTTGTTACATCATATACCTGGTCCAAGAAATTAAATTTTGATATTCAAGGATATCACAATGTGAAGCACAACATGGTACCTAATCAAAATTGAGTTTGCATAATGAAGAACCCTGAATTCTTTGTTCGTTTGCTTGCCACCAGGTCATGTCTTATCTGTTGCTACATAGCTCAGAAGCATTTCCTAAAATCCTAAGCACATGATCATCTCGCATATAATTAGTGAATTATCAGTCATTGCAAGACACTTTCTTTTTTTTTTTTTTTTTGGTTTAACCGTAAGGTACCCATGTTGAATAAGGATTCTTAGACCACTTCAAAATAGCAGAAAAATCCATGAAAGTCCGGAAAATTCAAAAGCCCAACACATAACCATATCAGATAGTCATGCCGAAGTATGAGTAACATAGTGAATAAAAATATTGAGACAAGATATTCTTGCTAAATCACTTTTACTAACTTTTCCAAGAGAATAAACTGTTCAATATATTAAAAAAATCAAAGGATCCAAATTGCAAAGGACTTATTCAACATGTAACTTCAGCTGAGAATCCACGAGTGAGGTAGAAACAAATGCTCAGAAAAGTAACCAAGAGCATCCACGCAGGAAAGTTTGACCTCCTTAGAGGTTTTAGGGCCCCAACCAAATGAACATGATCACATGACATATGACAAATTGACAATCCAATATATGGCACTTAAAATGTCTGTAATGCGAGTAATCCAGTGGCCCAAACTGAAAAATGGGAAAACTTTTATATCAAACGTTGAGAATTATCTCAAACTATTGGGGAACTTTAAAAGTCAATTTCATAAATTGAGTTCTTGATGAACGTGAATACTGATGATTGGAAAGAATAACTCGCAAATAAGAAACCATTAATATGTAGTAACTAAGCAATCGAAAAAGAACTGCCCACCAATCACAAATCAATTCAAACAAATACAATCACGTCATTCATGTTGACAACATCAGCATAATGTTAAGCATTTTAATCGGATCTTAAATTTTCCCAACTCATAACCATCTGCAGCCTACCACATTCATCTTTCAGGTTGTAGGAACGAATCATAGCACACACAGCTCTTAAATTATCATCACAAGTCACAACCTAATGTATCAGAAGAACATCTTCATGTCCTAATGAATATAAACAAACCTGACATTCTGGCCATCTAAAATTAATAATGACTCTGAAATATCATTCCTCATGCAATTTAAAAAAAAATAAAAGGGAAAATCATATAAAAAAACACTAGCGTCTTTAGTTTACATTGACCAATCCTCTACTTTGAATAATTATATGAACATCCCATAAAATGAATTTTCTCATGAATCCAGGTCCAAATGTATGCTATCATCAAGTCTAATATAACAAAGTAGTGGCATAACACTGCTAATACCAAAAAACAGGCAGTAATACCTTACTTATACTGAGCATGATAATATCCTTACAAAATTCATTACAGGGAAAGATGGTGTGATTATTCAAAATATAGAAATGGTGCATGCAATTTAAGGATCCTAATATTTATCATCCTCGAGGAATAAGCAGTCGACCCCCAAAATTTCTACATGCAAGGCAGACGAGATCTATATACTAGCAAACAAAAAATTGAAATCAGTCTCGTGTCAAACTCAGGATCAAACAAACCAAAAAAGAATATATAAACAAGAAACCAGAATTGCCAAATTGAAAAAACCAGAAAAACAAACATAGTTTAACTAAATTTAGCTCCTACATGCTAATAGGAAACATCAAAATTCTTCACAGATCCAGAAAGCAGAATTATATCCCAATATAATATCAGAAAAGATTACAAACCCATCAACCAAGAAATTGGGATGTGACAAAATTGGATCAAAAAACATACCTTGCCCTCAATAACAAGCCAGCAGTCTTTAGGGTTGTTGTGTTCAGAGACCTCAGCCAAAGTGAAGACCTTTCCTGTACTACCCATTTCTTTTCTTGTTTTGGTTTGAGAAAGAACAGATCTTTTAGCCTTTTTAGATGGATAAAAAACTGTGGGCTTTACCACCTGAGTGGATTTGCACACAGCAACAAGAAAAGAGAGAAGGGGGGGAAGAGGGGGTTGGTAAGGTCAATGAATCTTGCTTCAAATTGCCTTTGGGGTTGGTAAGGGTTGAGATGAGTCTTTCACCAACCAACTTAAAAAAGTTCCCAACTTAAAATTTGGTGTTCTGCGGTTACACCTTTGATTTTAAATTGGCCTCTATTTCTCTCCGCCACATGTTTTAAGGGCCTTTTGAGGTTCAAGTTTAGTAGTGGCTGCCGCCTGCCAGGCCCACCTTCGCAGTTCTCATGTTAACCCATGCTTAGCTTCGCTCCAGTCCATGGGTTATAGAATTCTTTAAGGTTATCATATTTTGAATTCAAGGCCTGGTTAAAAATAAATTTATTAAAAAAAAAAATTCTAAAATTTTAATAGGGTGATTTATTATTTATAAGGAAATATATTAATTAATTAACTTTTAAAAAAATAATTTAATAATTGTACATTTATTATTTATGAATAATTTAATTATTTAAAATTAAAATAAAATGTTGGTTTACTTCAAATCCAAATCTTAATTTTTCATTGATTATGCTAAAGCGCTAAGTTTTAAGTGCAGATGGATTATTTTCATTCCTTTAAATTTTTTTAAGATTCTCATTATTTTTTTAAAAGTATTTAATACTTAATTTTAAAGTGGTTAACATTAATTTTTTTATTAAAATGTCAATTTTAACCTTTTTTATAAGTAAATTTTAAATATCATTTTTCCAAACATATAAAAGGTGTAACTTTCACTTTATAAGTTTTGATTATTTCTATTAGTAAATTATTTAAAATAATAAAAGTTAGTTGTAAAAATGAAATAATTTTTCTATAATAATTTTAAAAATAAAAATAATGATTTAGATTTAAATAAATTTTTTTTGTGGCATAAATTATAGTAAATTTGTAGATAAATTTTAATTTATGTATTTTTAATTTCTTTTGGTTAATAGTTTATCTTTTTTTTACATTTATAAAATTATAAAATAAAAAATGTTTATCTTAAAATAATATATTTGACTCGATAAATTATAAAATATTCTTTTTTATGGAATAATAAAATATTCTTAAAAAATAAAAAAAAAAATTTGCCTTTTCAGGTAATAACAAAGTTAGCTATTTTATAAATCAATTGTCATAATAAAAGTTTAAGAATATAATTTTTTTTTTCTAAGTGAGAATTATAGCATCACAATATTTCATGAATCATTTGATGGAATATTCGTTCAAATTACTTATGAAACAAGTAAAATATTTTTTTTTTTACTTTTATTACTTGAACATCTAATATATTCTTTTAAATTTTATAAGATTATAAAATAAATTTTTAAATTTAGAGATTATAATCACATACATCATAGAAATTAAATTTTATTTGCCTTTTTGAAAAAAAAATAATTGAAAGTAAAAAAAAAAGTTAACCTTTACTTATAAGGGTTAAAATTGACATTTTAAGAAAAATTAATGGCAGTCAACTTGCATTAAACACTCTAAAAGAGATAGTGAGAGTATGAGAAAAATTTGAAGGAGTGGGAATAGCCCACCCTTTAATTAAGTGTTAATTATTAAATTTTAAGTGTTAAATAAAATAAATTATAATTTTTAAATTATAAAAATATTTAAAAATTTAATTATTTATTATATTCAATATAAATTTTAAATTAAAAGTTTTGAGTTACTATTTAGAGTGATTTTTAATTTAATTGGAACTTTTAAAATGAGCATTACTAAATAATCTAAAATGATTAAGTATTAAAATTTTTAATTTTAAATACCGGATGACGTTATCAAATATCCGTAAAATATATAAGCATCATTTTACTCTTAATTAACTAAATTTTAAAATCAAAATTTGATTATTTTTCTCAAAATACTTTTAATTAAATATTTTCAAACCTTTTATTTTCAATTCATGTTTTCTATGGGTATAATAGGTTTAACCTTTATAGTTTATATTAATTATCTTAGTAAAGGCCAAAGGAAATTACTGAAATGGTGTAGATTGTACCCTGAAGCGAAAAAAAAAAAAAATCCAAAACACTATTTCAATTTTCATGTACAGAAAGGATCCAAAGCTTCATCATATGATAACACAAAATCTCCTTACTACATTTAAGTGGGACCAAAAAGAAAAAAGAAAAAAAAAGTAGGGACTATATAATTAATTTTTGAAAATACATGAGTTAATATATGTATTTTTTTTTTTGCAAAATATATATGTATTTTGTTATATCAGAAGAATTAAATAGCAATTTCATAAAATTAAGAGTAGTGTTATTCAACATAGCTAATTTAAATGAAATAATTTGTGAATAAATTGATAGACAAAAAAAAAAAATCTAGTATTTGGAATGTTAGAGATTGTATTTAGTACATTTTTTTTTTAAATTCACCAATTAAAATTATTCTCTTTTTTATAATTATTAAGCAAATATTCAGAATTTATTTTTACCAATTTTAAATTCTCCCTCATCAACGTTAAAAAAAAAAATTATATGAAACCAATTCATTTCAATAAAAAAAATAATTTTTTTCAATTAATAAGAGTTTTTTTATTTATAAAATTAAAATTTTGACAAAATAAGCTGTAGAAGAGAGCAAATAAAATTTTGGGTGGTAGGTGAGGAGAATGCACCGTTATTGTTTAACAGTACACTATTCAATCATCTATTTTTTTTTCAATTATTTTTATATTAATTCAAACAAACTTAAGTTATAATTTGTTTATAAATAATATTTAATTTAATTATATTAAATTTATAAAATTAAGTTAATGGTATCAAGATAAATACATTTCATATTGAACTTTAAAATATAAAATTTTAAATAAATTTCATAAAAATTTTGTAATATTTATTTTTCCATTTCCAAAATTAAGCTTAATATCATTTTCAATCCAATAAAGTATATTCTGATTGATTTTCTCATTTGTTCAACAGTATGAAAAATAGAAAATTTCATATTCAAATATTCTCTAAACACAAAAAATTATTATCAATTTAATAAGAAGTATTAAAGGGAAAGACTATTTCATATTGTGTAGTTTATTTTGACCCATTAGGCTTCCATGGCTAAAAAAAAAAATATGTTGCTTTTCTAAGTTGTGTCAACTGATTTTCCAAGAATAGGCTTTATTTCAATTTATAAATAATGGAAATGAAGGTATAGTGTGTGAGTTGAACCATCCAATTCAACTACCCTAATGCCACAAAGAGCACCAGCCACCACCTACCTATGTATTTTATTTCATTAATTTTTATTTACATGAAATGATGTTTTGATTTCATAAATTCCATGATCAAATTAGTCAATTCAATTTACTTAAACAATTTAAAATATATGATTATTGTGATTGACTTGACTTTTCTTATTGAGGAATAAAAATAACAAAATAAAAGAGGTGGGTGAGAACTGAGAGCTAATAAAATAATATAATATATGTTTTAAATTTTCAAGTTACATTGAATTTTTATAATTTTGATAATATTTCATATGTTAAATTTCATGAACTAGGAAAAAAAATGAGTTTAATAATATTTCATAATTTTTGTTAATATATATTTCTAATTAGTGTATTAGTTTACCTATTTAGGATAATTAGCCATATATTTCTAATTAGTCTACCTTTTTAGGATTTTTTAATCTTCTTATTTTATAATGTTTATTTTGTATAAATATATCAGTTTATTATGTACTAAAAATATACAATAAATACACAACAATAAATAATATTTTATAATCTTATATTTCTTTTTTTTTATTTTAAGTTGGTATTAGAGCCTATATATTTTAGATCATAAAATATTGTTTATTGTTGTGTATTTATTGTATATCTTTAGTACAGAATAAACTGATATATTTATATAAAATAAATATTATAAAATAGAAAAATTAAGAGATCCTAAAAAGGTAGACTAATTAAGAATATATCGCCAATTATCCTAAATAGGTAAACTAATATACTAATTAGGAATATACATTAACACTCCCCCTCAAACTCAAGAGTGTTGTCTCGAAACAATTTTGAGTTTGCATATTGACTCTTGAAAATCTAACATAAGGATATTGTATGTAAACCTCTTCAGAAAGACGTCCATGTCAAAAAGAAATAGTCATCTTGACAAATATTAACATAATATCAGTTTCATGAAAAATCTAATAATATTGAAATATGATATTGGTGAATTGCTCCAAATGCAAAATATTTACATGTGAGTATTCCTTTGAAACTAAATCTGGAATCAAAATTATATCAATTTGACCCAAAAAAGTGAGAGTAAAATGTCCAAAATCCCCAAGAACCACTTTGAAATAAATGCTTAAGCAATAAACAAATAAAGTGATAAAATAAGGGGCATAAGTGCCATAAGATATTGTAATATTCAAAATCTCCAATAATCACTTTAAATAAAATGCATAAGTAAGGTACTAACAAAGTGAAAAAATAAGGAGATAAGCGTCATGAAATCAAATGAAAAATGACATTATGATTGGACGTGAAATTGATCTCTCCACATGGCCAAAGAAAAAAAAAATAAATAAAGAAAGAAGCTAAGAATAAGAGGCTAATAGAATAAAATTAAAATATAAAGCTAGGTAAGATTAAAATAAAAAAAATAGCCAATTATGAAATATGGAGCAAACGAAAAATTGAATGACATAATTTTTAATGATAATGTGGTTTTAGAAAACAAAACCATTGATGAGAAAAATAATAAATAATAATTTGAGGAAGAAAATTTGGATCATTATACTCCTTTTTTTTTTTGACATTATCAAAACTAGTAAATCGAGAAACTCGAGCAAAATAAAATTTTAGAATATAGGCTCTGATACAACTTAAAATAAAGAAGAAAAAATATAAGATCATAAAACATTATTTATTGTTGTGTGTTTATTGTATATCTTTAGTACAAAATAAATTGATATATTTATACAAAACAAATATTATAAAATAGAAAGATTGAGAGATCCTAAAAAGGTAAACTAATTAGGAATATATCGCTAATTATCCTAAATAAGTAAACTAATATACTAATTAGGAATTTACATTAACAATTTTGATAATATTTCATAATACTCTTATTGTTTGTTTTAATTATCACTTTAGTTTTTACTATTTAAAAATTAATATTTTTAATTCTTAAGTAAACTACTTAAATGAATAGTGTAAAATTTTTGAGCGATTAAATTATTTTATAATATAATAATTCATTTTAATTAAATAAAAAGTATAAGATTTTGAAAAATTAAAATATTTTATATTAAAATATTCTACTATAAATATTTTTAAAAAATTAAAATATATCATATTTTCAAACTTTAAGGATAAAAATATTATATAAATTAAAATGTCGAGAACTAAAGTTTAGTAAAAAAAAAAAAAAAATTCTTAGTTCTACATATAAAAATTAAAGGTCCATTAAATTTAAATTCCGACATTATGAATAAATGAAATGAAGTGGAGTAAAAAACGAAATGTTTGTTTTGTTTTTTTAAATATTTGGTTCAATAAGAAAAATGAAAAAATTATAAATTAAATTAATTTCTTATAGAGTTGTTTGGTTTCCTATATACAAGAATCATAATAAACATAAATTTTTTAATAAATTTCTATAATTGTATTATTAATACACAAATATGTTGAATAATATTTTGATAATTTTTATGATCATCAAATTTAAAGTTTTAATTATTTTGAATACTGAAAAACTTTTTAAATAAGCAGTTAACTTTATTTTTTTATTTCAAAATGTATTTTAATTTTAATCCTATATTTTATTAAATATTTATTCCATATGATAAGTTTGTTCTAGTAGCAAGATTAATTTTTATTTTTTATTAATATTTTAGAATTATTTTAATTTTTATTAATTTTAAATAAATTATTTATCAATTTATATTAATTTTAAATAACTAATCAATTAATTAATTAATTTTATATTTATTAAAATGGAGATTCAAAAAATATTTAATTAATTAAAAATAAAATTTATAATTCATTGTTATTTTGTTAAGATTTATTTTATTTTAATTAATTAAATTTATTTAGTTAATATTTAATTTAGTATTTTAATAATATTTTATTTTTACATATATTATTATTTTATATATTTATTATTAATATTCAAATAGCACATGGCAAGTAATTGTAAATTTGACTAAATTAAAAATATTTAACTTGATTTCCATATGAATGAGAATCAAATTAACTAGTGGGTGAGGGGAATAGTAAGTCTTGTCATAGCCTTCTTTGAAGTATTCCTTTGCTCGTTCGAGCAAATGATGCAAGGAAAGGAAAACATAGGGACGTCATTGATCAATTGTTCACTCTGGTTTAGAGTTGATTGTTCGTATATTTGTTGTAGCAGAGAGAGACATTCTAGAAAACTCATATGTGCCTTCAAGCACTTATAAATTATATGAAAGGGATGAGAATGTTTTCTAAATCTGCTAGTTCATCTCAATTGAAAGGAGGAATCACATTTTGATTCTAAACTAGTTTTTAAGCGAACTAAACATAAAGAATCGGGATCGCCGATTTCTATTATGAACTTATATTTTACCGAATCAAATTGGCCCTAAAGTGTTGATTATTAACAAATGTCGGAAACTAAAAGTATTAATTTTTAAATAATAAGGACTTAAATGCTAAATGAGACAAATTTCAAAAGTGATATAGTAATTTACTCTTAAAAATTTTAAACCATAAAATTATTTAAAAGTCTAATGATTGAGATTACAGAATATTCAAATTTTTAAGTTAAAAATTTCTAATTTAATATTTCAAGAGAACTTTAACATAATCGGTCCTTATAAATAGGGCTGAGTATGGTTTGGGAGAATCTGAAAATTTAAATATCTCTGGAACTGAACCGTGGGACTAAAATCTCTATACTGGACCATCCTAACTTTTCGGGACAATTAGGAATAGAAATTCGACTCTAACAGGATGGTTTGGTACGGAACGAGGCAACAAAGATTCATATATTTTTTAATTTTTAAATTTTTTTTCTAGAATTTCTAAAAATAATTAAAAATATACATCTTTAACTTAGACATGAAATTAAATTAGTACATAAAATATAGTGCATAATTAAAGAAATTTAATTACAATCCATCAAACTAAATTAAGCTCAAGAATTAAATATTATATTTTTAATATTAATTCAATTAATCTAAATATAATTTTAATCAATCTATTTCCATAATTCAACTTAAACTAACTTAATCAAATAATTTCATTAAATCAATTGAACAATAAGATTATGAAATTCTATATTTTTTTCTTATATATTAATTGATGGATTTATAAGATTTCAATTAATTTATTTCTATATGTTCAATCCATTAGTTTTTATCACTTCAATTGATTTCTATTTGATTGCAATTAATAGTTTTATTTGTAACTTTAACTAATAAATATTGATCAAACTTTAATTTGCAGTATTTAGGGATATAAACCACTTTAATGAAGTGGAGTTTTGAAATAATTAAATTATTTTACTTATACATTATTGAAATAGAGTTGCAATGCAATAACTGATTTGATGCAATAATTGATTTGAAAATAAAATTTTATAATTAATAAAAATTATATTTGAAACTACTAATTTCTTTAAAGTAACTACTAATTTGAAAATAAAATTTTATAATTAATAAAAATTAAATTTTACTTATTTATCATTGAATTTCTTTGAATGTGTTGCTTATTCAAAATCAAAAAGTATGTGTGTATATATATATATATATATATATATATATATATATATATATATATATATATATATATATATATATATATATATATATATATATATATATATATATATATAAGCAACTATTAATTTAAAAATGACATTTTTTAATTAATAAAATTAATTTTAACTTATAAATTATTGAATTTCCTTAAAGTGTTGTTAATTCAATATATATATATATATATATATATATATATATATATATATATATATATATATATATATATATATATATATATATATATATATATATATATATATATATATATATATATATATATATATATATATATATTCTTTAAATCGGTTCTAATTTCAGTTTTTTGTTTTGGGACGGTTTGGTATGGTTCTGTATGGTTCTTAGTATGGATAACTACTAATCTCCATAACCATACCATTAGAAAAATCAGGACAATTCGGTTCAGAGAAAGTCAAATGGTCAATAGATATTTTTCGATTATGAAAATTTTCAGTTTAGATTTTGGTTACGATATGGTATTTCCAAGTCTCGTGCTCAGCCCTACTTATAAGTATTGTATAAACATATATTATTAAAATAATAAAATAAAGTGTTAATCATAAAATAATATTCACTATTTTTATTCACATGAATATTCAAATGAAAAAACAATAATGAAAGCTTCATTCAAAATTTTATCAAAATATTTTAATAAATTTTTTACCTACATGATCCATCTAATTTGTGATCATATTATAGTATAAGTCTTAATAAAATTGGGGTTTTAATTTATGATCTTACAGATATGGAGAAAAATATAATGCCACTTTGTCAAAGTGTTGTTGTGATAATTTTATTGAACTTTAGCTCTTACAAATAATTTCCAAATATCTTGATAATGTTAATTTACTTGTTTGATTATAGTTCTTTTATAATTATACTCATATTTTGTAAAGTATGATGTTTAAATATTAATTATATTATTTGGATCATACTAAAATTAAGATTTAATAATTGATATGATTTTAAAATTTAGACATTTGATTTTTTTCTAAACTTTTTCTCACTCGTTATTTCATCATGATATATTATTTGGAAGCCATTTCTAACTATTTTGGCTAGAAATTGGCTCCATTTTATTTTTCATTTTTTTTCCTCATTTCTTCTGATAAATGTCTAGATCTACTCATTTTTTAGGTGAATTCGGATTTCTCTCCTCATTTTTTTGGGTTTTAGTTTGTCCACATCTATTTATTTTTTAGTTTATATTGATTATTCTATCCTCAAATCTTCAGGTTTGGTTTTTTTTTTTTTTTTTTTTTTTTTTTTTTTTTTTCTTGAATAATCTTTAAATCTACTATTTTTTGGGTAGTTTTTGACCTTTTAATCTCAAATCTATCTTCTTTAGTTGATCTTGAAATTAGTGTGTGGTATTTCTATGGTAATTTGGATTTTTTACTATAAGTATATGATATTTTGTTATTTGATTGAGATTACATGAAATTATGCAGATTTTTCAAGCATAATTGGCGATATGATGATTCAGATTGAACTCGTAAAAAGACTAAGGAGTCGAATAGTGGCAGTTTGTCACCAAGTGGTGTGTGTTTTTAGCCAATTAACTTCGTTAATATATACAATCATGCTTATAATTATGCCCCTAATCATGTTCTTGATTATCATGCTTGTATATTCTCCTTCAATATCTTGATTCTATTGTAACTCTATATGTATAACTCATTTTTTGTACACAAATCATTAATTCAATATACAAATTTCTTCTTAATTCTCTGTCTTATCTTTGTTATCATGGTATTTGGTCTAAAAAATTGGCTTTCATTTTTTGGTTTTTTACACAACAATTATTTCTATTAATTTGTTGATCAGTTTTTCTACACTTAATTAGTGGTTTATATATCATTTTCTTCCTCTTTTTCTAGTGATCCAACCAACTCATCGAAGCTTCATAGGATGCTGGATGCATTGCCAAAAGTTTTTGCTCACCAGTGCTGACATTAACACTCTGCCCAACCCAATCTGTGCTCTTGTTCCAACCTTTGACTACCCTAGTCTAGCTACCTTTGACCAATCAGTTTAGTGATTTTTCAACTAGTTTGCAACAAACTTAGATTGGTTCCTAAAGTTTTTGGGCCTTTTAAGTATATTTCTATTATCCATTTTGCCAAATTTAGTTTCTATCTTTAACTCTCAGGTTTGATTTCTATTTTTTGCATCGCTTTGCCTTTGTTTTGCTGCATAAATGGCTTCCAAAAGTTTCCAGCATGCTACTCAACCTGCTCCAACCTATTACTACTATTTTTGATGACCAATTATGACTTATGGTCCTAAGAGATGTGTAGTTTTTTGAAAGGTCATTCTTTGATAGTGTTATGCAACTGGTGACATTTCCCAACCAACAAAAAGTACTGATGAAGATGATACAAAATTTGTGGAATGGTTAGAATAGTGGGATGGTAAAAACCATCAAATTTTGATATGGTTCTGCAACACTTGTCTTCCTAGAATTAAAAGTGAATTCCACCGTCTTGATCTTGCTCCTGAGGTATGAGACTTTTTAAAAACCCGATACTCTATTTCTGATGATGTGCACCAGTTTTAGCTTTATTGTCATCTTCATCGATTTCATCAATAACCAAATTAGACTATCTATGGCTATGTCTATAAACTATAAATACTTTGGGATCAATTAGCCACATGTGATCCTAAATGGCTTGATTCTGCCTCTACTAATCTTTATTTGGACCTTTGCGATCGCCAACTGTTTAGCATTTTCTAATGACTTTTCATCCAAAATTTGAGTCTGTTAATGCTTCACTTCTCCATCATAGTTCCTTGCCCAAACCAGATGTTGTGATTTGGAAATTACTTTATGAAGAAACTTGTCTCAACACACTTTGAGTAGAATGATCCTTATCATTTACTGATGCCATCCTTGCCACTTCCACAGGTCTTTCTCTTTCTCTCCATATGTATCTCAGCCTAATGTTACTTTGGATACTCTTATAAGTTTTTCTCACACCGTTACATGTAATTATTACAAAAAACCTAGTCATATGAAGGCTTATTGTCGTAAGTGACCTCAAAATCGACAAACTTCTGGTTATGGCATTTCTGTAAATTCCTCTATGAGCACTTATAGAAGTAGATGCTCCTCCACCATTGTTGTTGCTATTAAGGGTTTTTTTGACACTACCTTATCCAAATTCACAATTCAAGACATTCAAACCATTATCCACCAGTTCTAATCTCCTTGTGAACCCTTAATTTTACACTCTCAGCATCCAACTGCAGTTTTAGTACTTGCTGAATTTAACCGATTGCGGAGCTATTACGATGGTCCCACTAACCAGTTAGTGGGCAGGGGTTCAGGGGCAGCGCCCCCGAAAATTTTTTTTTAGACTTCATTTATATTGCCACTAGACATCCAAATTTCTCAAACTCCATACCAACAACCAATCTCTAAAAAAAAAAACTGCCTCGAAAAATGTGATAGTGCCACGTGGCTTGCAGCGCCGCGTCAAAGTTGTGCGGCACTGCATGCCCTTTGTGCAGCGTGCCTCAAATGTCTGATGTGGTGCCGCACAGGCTTGGTACGGCGCCGCACCAGCCTCTGCATTTTCTGCCTCTTTGTGAGCCCCACTTGCGCAGAAAATGACATTTTTGCCCATTTCAGTCCAATTTTTAGCCAATTCTAGCCTTACCCCTCATGGTCTTTTCACATTTTCATTACCTAAACTATACTCACCCACTTTTCCTATAAATACCCCCTTCCCTTCTCATTCCAACATACCTCTTGAATTTGAGTAGATTGCTATCCTCAAATTCCTCTCTTCTTCTCCCTCCAATCACTCTCTAATTAATTAATTAATCTTTTTAATTAATTAATTAACTCACCCTAACCAAGTTAATTAATCTTTTTAATTAACTAAAACTCTTTTTTTTAAATTAAAATTAATTAATCTTTTTAATTAATTAATTAATCACTTTTTTCCAAAATCAAATTAATTATTTTTATTAATCCACTTTTCATCCAAATTAATTAATTAATCCTTTTAATTAATTAATTACTTTTTTTCCAAAATCAAATTAATTATTTTTCTCAATCCACCTTTCATCTAAATTAATTGATTAATCTTTTTAATTAATTAATCCATCCCTCCTTTTCATCATATTAATTAATTAGTCTTCCAATCTATCCAATCACTCGGTCCCGATAAAACGAAATTTTGGTCTAGTAAAACTCTTCGCCCACCAAAAGTCAAGGTATCAACCTTCTTCCTCACTTTCAACACACCCAAACCAAAATCAATCTGATCAACTCTTAAACCCCTCCACCTAACAGTGAAATAAACTACGTGGGTTTTGATCCCCATTCAATAGGGTACGTAGGCACGTTTAGAATCTAAATCCAAACCTCAAATCCAAATCCTAATCAATCTCTTTTCCCTTTTTTTTTAATTAATTTGTGAATGTTTTATTTTCACCATTCATTCATATTTTGCTATATTCATGCATTTTCTTTAAAATCATCTTATAAATGTCATTCATGAAATCTAATTTTCAAGTCAAATTTAACTTAAGAGCCAAATTTTGATTATTTAAAACTAAAAACTTAGTCTCCGAACTCAACTTGATTCGATGCTAGTGATTTTATCCATGGGCAAATCAAATTAAAAATTAATGAATTGGAGTCAAATGGATTTTTCTGTAATTTTCCCATTCAAAAATAAATTAGGGCGGCGACTCCCAAAAATCATTTTTCAAAATCAACCAAATCTGAACCCAAGGGTTCCATCGCGAGTCTAAACCTGAATGAGCATCTCGGTTCATTCTAACGGACCGGGCTGGTGCTCGGGCGAGGCCTCAGACTCCTTATGGTGTGTCTTCTTCATTTATACTCTCTATCACTCTAGGTACTCATTCTTCATGGTTTTTTTATTCTGCCTATCGTAATCACATGACATCTTATTCTTCTTTATTTTCTTCCATGTCTATTCCTATTGTTACACATGTTATTCATACTATTGATAATTATGCTTTATCTATTCCTAAAATAGGCCCTATCTCTATATCCAATTTGTCTGTACCAAATATTTTCTTTGTTCCTAAACTATCCTTGAATCTTATTTATGTTGGTCAATTATGTGAACTTTAGTGTTGACGTACATTTTTTGAGTAATGGTTGTACTATGCAAAATCCATAGACGAAGAAAATCTTTGGGATAGGGAGCAAAGTAGGCCAAATGTTTGAGCTTCTTTCTCTTTGTTTACCATCTAGACTTGCTGCTGCTCCTATTTCTTCTAATGTTTAGCATTCTCGTTTAGGACATGTTTATGGTTCTAAAATTAAATCTTTAATTTCTAATAGCTGTTTAAGAGATGTTAAAAATGAAATTTTTGATTGTTTTTCTTGTAAGTTATCTAAATATCATGCTTTACCTTTTGATTCTAGTGATATTATTTCTATTGTACCTTTTGACTTGGTTTATTCTAATATTTAGGGACCTGTTTCTCATCCTACTATAGGTGGTTCCCATTATTTGTGATTTTTGTGGATGATTTTTCATGACATACATGGATTTATCTCTTGAAAAATATTTCTGAATTACCTCAAGTTAATATTCAATGTGCTTCTATGAAAACTCAATTTTCTTGTCTTGTTAAAATTTTTTGCACTAATAATGCTATGGAATATAAGGATTATGTCTTATCTCAATTTCTATCTCAAAATGGAACCAATGTACATCGCTCTTGTCTAGGTACATCTTAACAAAATGGCACAGCTTGTTAAAATTTTTCGCACTAATAATGCTATGGAATATAAAGATTATGTCTTATCTCAATTTTTATCTCAAAATGGAACCAATGTACATCGCTCTTGTCTAGGTACATCTTAACAAAATGGCAAAGCAGAATGCAAACATTGACATATCTTGTATACTGTTAGAGCCCTGCTTAACTCTTCCTCATGTCTTGAGTCTTTTTGAGGGAAAGCTGCATTTACAACTGTTTACACCATTAATCGAGTTTTCTATTCTAGTATTAGTAATCTTTCCCCTTATGAACATTTATATGGCCATACACCTAATTAATAGTCTCTTTGTGTTTTGGGCAGTGCGCGTTTTGTCCTTCTTCAGCCGTATGAACACATAAAATTAGAACCTAGGGCTTGATTATGTTGTTTCTTGGGATATGAATTGAGCATAATGGCTTTCTTTTTTGGGAACATCTCTCCTAGTGTCTTCATATTTCTTGTTATGCCATGTTCTGGGAACATAAAATGTTTTTTAGTCTTTCTTCCTTTAAGGTTTAGTCTGTTCCTTCTTTTTTTGCTAGCGGATCCTTCTATTATTTTTTTTTTGATGAACCTTCTATAGGATAGTTTAGCTCATACAATCTTAGCTCACCTATAGCTGCTCTTAATGATTCATCGTTGCCTCGGGATCTTAGTTCTTCAACATCTGTTGATTCTTTCTCGGCATCTCTTTCTCCACCTACTATGTCTTCTCCTTGTCATAGTACTTATGTAAGGCAACATGATGTTACACTTCGTGATTATCATTGTTATTCTACCATTTTTTCTTTATATGAACCAATACCTATCGTCAGGCTAGTATTAACCCTCTTTGGCAGAAAGCAATGGCGAAAGAACTTTAGGCTCTTACAAGTACTCATATATGGGATATAGTGGATTTGCCACCAAAGAAGTCTATCATTAGTTGTAAATGGGTCTATAAGATTAAGACTTGAGCAGATGGTTCAATGAAACAGTACAAGGCAAGGCTTATAGCTAAAGATTTTACATAGGAATATGGAATTTATTATGAAGAAACCTTTGCTACTATGGCTGGTATCACCTCCGTTCGCACTCTTGTATCCATTGTTGCTATCAAATAATGGTCTTTATTTCAAATGGATGTGAAAAATGCTTTTCTTAATAGTGATCTTTTTGAAGAAGTTTATATGCAATCTCCTCCTAGTTATGACCATTCTTTTAATATGGTGTGTCGACTTCAGAAAGCTCTTTATAGCTTGAAACAAGCTCCTCAAGCCTGGTTTGCAAAATTTAGTCCTACTATTGGACAAATTAGTTTTCAATATAGTCCTTATAATCATGCTTTGTTCATTTGATAGACCAGTAGAGGATGTATTCCATTGCTTTTTAATGTTGATGATATGATAATAACTGGTAGTGATTTACAGGGCATAAGTGATCTTAAGTTATTTCTTAGTAAACAATTTGAAATGAAGGATATGGGACATCTCAGTTATTTTGTTGGTCTTGAGGTCTCATCTATTTCCACTGGTTAGTAATTGTCTCAAGCTAAATATGCTATGAATCTTATTTCTCGAGCTAGACTCATAGATACAAAGATTGTTAGTACTCTAATTGAAGCCAAGGCTCATTTTTCTATCACTAATGGTACTCCTTTAAGTGATGCACTCTTTATGAATAGCTGGTTGGCAGTCTAGTGAATCTCACTATCACTTGTCCTGATATTGCTTATGCAATTCATGTAGTCAGTCAGTTCATGTTTACTCCTTGCATTACTCATTTTGCAGCAATACTTCATATTCTTTGATATATCAAGGGTACTCTGTTTCATGGCTTACAATTTTCTAGTTCTTCTTCACTGGAATTGAAAGCTTATTCTGACGCTTATTAGGCTAGTGATCCTACTAATCGTTAATCTACCACTGACTATTATTTCTTTCTTAGTGATTCTCTTATCTCCTAAAGAAGTAAAAAGCAGACTGTGGTATCCAAGTCTAGCACTGAAGTTGAGTATCGATCTCTTACTGAAATTGCTTCTAAACTAATCTAGCTGTGACAACTATTTCATGAAATGGGCATTGAGCACTTGTCCCATACTACCATATAATGTGATAGTCGCAGTGCTATTCATATTGGTCATAATGATGTGTTTCATGAGTGCATCAAACACATTGAGAATGATTGTTACTTTATGCGTTGTCATATTCTATAAGGAACTATCAAGCTTGTCTCCATCTCATCTATTGATCAAATTGCCGACAACTTCACTAAAGCCCATCCACCTCAACATTTTTGTCATATTGTTAGCAAACTTCAGACGACTATTTTTTCACCACCTTCAATTTGAGGGGGGATGTTAATGTATATAATCATGCCTATAATTATGCCCCTAGTCATGTAATCACACCCTTAATTATCATTCTAATATATTCTTCTTCCATTCTTGACTACATTGTAACTCTATATATAGAACTCATTTTTTGTACAAAAATCATCAATTCAATATAAAAATTCCTTCTTAATTCTGTGTCTTATCTTTGTTATCCATATTAAAAACTCAAATCCAATTTTAAAACTCATATGTTAAAGTTGAATTACTTAATATGTTATAAGACCTTTTATATTGTTATTTATTTTAGATGTGGTATAATTTTTCTAATACCACCTTTTGATACGTGCTAGACTCAATTAGCACGTGACACGATTAAATACTGAATGCATGTCAGGAAGCAGATGTAGAATTTTAAAATTTCGAATGAGCGATTCACATGGCGAACACAAGTACAGAATAGGGGCTGCCTTGGTTGAGGCTCCGATACCACATTAAGAACCCAAATCCAACCTTAAAATTCAAGTATTAAAGCTGAAGTGCTTAACATATTGTAAGGTATTCTATATTATTATTTATTTTCGATATGGTGTAATTTTTCTAATAAACTTAGTCAAATACTTCAACTCAATCTATTTTTTCAATTTCAATAATCCGGTTTTATTTAAAACTTAATACAAATTTATGTAATTATGCAATATTTTGCATATCTACCTTATATTATCTTCATTTAATGAAAAATCTTCCTTTCTTAAAAAAGAAAAAAAAAACAATCGATGTGATTTTACATGAATGATTCATATATTCTAATAGTGCTTGATGATTATTTTCCTCGTTTGAACTCTTATTTTTTCAGCCTTTGCTTTCTTCTAAGTTTTAATCATAGCAACTAGGCGTAAATATTTTATAGCATATAATGGAGATGACAAAATTCGATTCATCCTGATGAGAAATTCATTTTCGTTTGAACTCGATAGAGAATTTCTGTCCCGCTTATGGTAATGGAGCCGGGATGAGAATGAGTCTCCCCACTTCCATTATATAAAATTAATATATATACTTAATTTTCTTTAAAATTATATCATTAAATATTTAATTATATAATTATTTTTAAATATTAATTAATAATATACAAATTTTAATATAAATATATATAATATTTTTTCAAAATATATAAATTATGAAATTTTAATATTAATAAAATTGTAAAAATATATATGAGATCTTCATCCCTGCTTCTGTCCTAAATTTGATTTATCCCGTGCGGATCCGCCCCATTCCATTTCTAGTACATAAAAAGAACACGTTGGGCTTTGTTCAAGCGATTCGACAATGGAAATTAACGGCCCAAAGTATTATAGACCAAGTAATTGACGTGGCACTCAGTGAAAAAAAAAAAAAAAAAAGGATTGACGTGGCACAACTAATTGGAAAAGTACTTGCACAATTCTCAACGTGGCATAGTTTCGTTAGTTACTTTCCTTCACCGTACCAAAGTCACCGGACATAAAACAACACTGGTCACTCATTCTAATAATCCTAAGAAAACCCTAGCCACCTGCCTCTTACATACCACTCTTGTATTCAAAGAGCAAGGAGGGAGAGACAGGGAGAGAGAGAGTGCGAAAATGGTGTCCGGATCGGGGATCTGCGTGAAGAAGGTGGTGGTGGATGCGCGGCACCACATGCTGGGACGGTTAGCTTCGGTGGTGGCGAAGGAGCTGCTAAACGGACAGAAAGTGGTGGTCGTGCGGTGCGAGGAGATATGCTTGTCTGGAGGATTGGTAAGGCAGAAGATGAAGTACTTGAGATTTCTCCGTAAACGCATGAACACTAAGCCATCTCATGGACCTTTTCACTTCCGCAACCCTGCTAAGATCTTCTGGCGCACTGTCCGTGGGTAACTTCCTCTCTCTCTCTCTCTCTCTGTTTCTTGAATCTCATTGGTTGGTTGTACTGATGCTATGTTGTTTTTTGTATCGCGTTGTTTGGTTGACAAGAAAATGCAATTGTGAAGAAAGAGGAAAGTGGGTGTCACCTAGAATCTGTTAAGTTTGATTTTTTTTTAGGTTCTGGAAAATGGAGCATTGACCTTAAGTGAACTAGACTCACTAACTCTAAAAGAGCGAGCTTGAATTCTTTTAACCTGCTCCCCTAAGCATCACAGCCAATTGAATTCTTTAAGTTTTTGTATAAAATGGTATTATGATAAGATTGGAAATTTTCAATCGTAAATGGTTCTGCTTAATTTGTTCTTATAAGCTTTGTGTTCAGTTGTGCAGAAAATGATATCAGAATGAGCTTCTTCTATCATAATTGTTCTGTTTATTGGTTTGGGGAACTCAAACCTCTACTTTTGGTTGCTGAAGAAATGGATGATACAATATGTTAGATGCGTGTTTTGTAATATAAGAATCTTATTTCGGTTGAGCTATTAGGCTATTGAGTGTTAAGTGTTTAAGAATGTTGGGATCATATTGTTTTGGTGTTTTGGCAGAATGATCCCACACAAGACCAAGCGTGGGGAAGCTGCACTTGCAAGATTGAAGGTTTATGAGGGCATCCCACCCCCATATGACAAGACAAAGAGGATGGTTATCCCTGATGCTCTTAAGTGAGTGTTTCTTGTCTGGGCTCTGAATTGGGGATTTTTTTTGTGCTCAGTCTTACTCAATATTGATTTTTTTGAAAAATTGGCCTTGAAAATTAGGGTGTTGAGACTTCAGAAGGGACACAAGTACTGCTTGTTGGGCCGCCTATCATCTGAGGTTGGATGGAACCACTATGACACCATCAGGGTGAGTTGCTACTGCTTGGATTCTCTTGTAATGCTTATGTTCTGGGATTAATTAGACATTTTTCTATTAGCTGGTAATTGGATATTTTGTAGGCAGTTTTTTTTTTTTTTTTTTTTTTTTTTTTTTTATATTCCAGCTGTTGGAATAGCTACATTTGATGGCCTCAATGGTTAATATTGTGCTGGCATGCTTATCTGATTTGGAATTTCTCTCTTATGTGACATTTAATTTTATCATCCGTTTGTTAGTGATATCAAAACATCCTGCTCATGTCTTAAAATATGCTTGTTAGTGCTCCAAATAATGCGGCATGTGGGTTATAAATATGCCAGTCATACTGTCCTGATATTTGTGAGAAGCCCACTTGAACTGAGTTTTTGAAGGGTCACAAATCTTCCTTTGGCATGCTCGAATTTGTTGGATTTATTATTGCTTGCTATAGTGTTCCAGACCTGATGGTTCAATAGCAACTCTAATGACACCTGGTTGTTTACAAGTCGCCTTGTTTTTCTGCTATTTATTGCCGGTGCAATTGCAAAAAATAAAACTTCATGTAATTTATATTTCTAACTTTATTATTGCCTACAGGAGCTGGAGAAGAAGAGAAAGGAGAGGTCTCAAGTGATGTATGAGAGGAAGAAGCAATTGAATAAACTTAGGGCGAAGGCTGAGAATGTTGCAGAGGAGAAGCTTGGTCCCCAACTAGAGATATTGGCTCCTGTTAAGTACTGAAGTTGTATGGGCTTTAGTTAGTTGCTCACAATTTTGTTCAGGATTAGCATATGGATTTTATGGTGTTACTTAAATAGAAGTTGAATATTTGGCAGAAACTTTGTATGGTTTTTTAGTATGCCTATCTTTTGAGATTTTGAATGATTTGCATGTCAGACTTGCTATGCCAATGCATCTTGATGATACAGAAGGTTTCTTTTAATTCCAAGTGTGTTTAGTCACGTCTTTTGATCATCAATTCGATTGCTCGTAATTTTGGGAAATGGGTTTTCTTGAAATTGCACCTGTCTTGCACTTTTGATCTATTATTCGGTCATGGAAACATAGAAAATCAGCCATATCAATTAGTTTAATTTCAGGTGATGAAAGTCTTTGGAAGTGACATAAAATTTGCAACTCTACCTCCTTCACTTGTAATTCTTAACACTGACATTAGAGGATGATTGCCTAAGGTCAGCACATTCCGGAGAATTCTAGAGCAAATCCAACGGCCATGCCAGTATAAAGAGAGGACATATCAATCCATTCTTCACTTTCTAAAATTTTCTTTTCAGTGCCGCCATTACTTGGTGGATGTTGCATTTTTCCATCACTTGCACAATCATTCAGAACCGAAGGTCTAGAAAGTAGGGGTGAGCAAAACCGAACTGAAACCGAAAAATCAAACCGAACCGACTAGTTTAGTTCGGTTCGGTTCAATTTTTTTATAAATATAGTTCGGTTCGGTTAATATTTTATAAAATCAAAGTGAATTTCGGTTCGGTTTGGTTTTAACCATAAGAAGTTCGGTTATAACCAAACCGACCGAAATTATATTACTTTATATAAAATATTTCAAATATTATGTATAATCAGTAAAATATAAGGTAAAGAATAAGATTATTCTCTAACCCTTTCTCTTTCTCATATCCTTTAGCCGGCCCTAGCATTCCTGTCTGCTTGTGGGTGGCTACTGTCCTCCTCTTTTTGTTTATGTGAGTTGCGATTTGCGAAAGTCACTATCCTCCATTCCTTCCTCCTCACCTGTCCGGCCGTTCGTTTGTGTGAACTGTGAGGTGCGAGCGGCCGCTGCGCTCTCCGCCTCTCCCTCTTTCAGTTCTTTCCTTTGTTGATTCGCCCCTTCCTGCCTCACGCCCTCACCATCTTTGATGTCTCTCGAGTCTCGACTGCATCTCTTTCTCTCTCAAATTTATTTTCTTCACCATTTATGTCTCTATGTTGTGCGTTTCTTCTCTTCTTTGCCTTTGTCTGTCCTTCGTCACTAGTGATCCAATTCGCCCAATCAAGGCTCGCCGTCGATAATTCATTGATTTAGGTTTGCATTTGTTTTTTTTTTACTGTAATTTTACTTTAATTTTGGGATTCATGCTAATTGCTTTGGGGTCATCTTCTCTGTCTATTTTTATACAGCCATCCCATTTGGTTCATTCTTTGCTGGGTGGTTTATTGCCACAGTGGCCGCCTGTTGGTCCCTTGGTGGTGGGGTTGGATTTCACAGCTAACTTGAATTTTTGTACATCATAAAAGACTCAGATCAATAGTTCGGTCTTCAGGTAATATTCATTTAGTTTAATTTTTAGTTTGTAATTAACCTATAAATATCTATCTAAAATTACAGTAACTTCTCAATATCTATGATAAATAATTGATAAAATTTATATTATATGCCTTATGAGTTTGTTGATTATGAATTTATGATATTTGATTGATTTGTGCATCTATATTGTGACACTATGTTGGGCTTTTCTTTGGCAATTATCTGTGTTGTAATTTGGTCTTCAAATAAATTGTTCTTTTCATTGAATAAACTTGGACAACCTAGATAGCCTAATTTTTGTCTATCTTTATGATATATAAAAATTGTCTTTATAGTAGAGGAAAATTAATTAGCTTTAAGTAAACAAAGAAACTTGAGATTATATGAATGTTATAAGAAATTAATTTGCTAATTGAAATGAATTATTTATCATTTAATTAATGCTCAAATTGACATGAATTTTGCAAAACATATAACTCTCATATTTGTCATTTATTTAAATGATCATTATGATTGTTGCCTAAAACTTTATTCTTATTTTTTGTAGGCAAGATGTCAGAAGTAGACAATACTAACACTCAAGGAATGTAGTCAATACCTCCTCATGCTGGAAGTCAAACTGAGACTGGGGCAACTTCTAAATTGAAGAAGAGAAAGAGTATAAAGCCAAGGTTAGAAGTGTGGGATCATTTCAGCTCATTCATGGAAGAAGGTACAAGAAAAGGCAAGTGCAATTATTGTGAAAAGATTTATAATTGTGATCCTAAAAGGAATGACACCTCTGCACTTAAAAATCACATGAGTACTTGTAAAAAGCATCTATATAATTCACAAACAAGACAATCACAATTGTCCTTGCAACCAACCATAGATGGAGAGGGTGAGCACATGGGTAGCCTTAGTACTTGGAAGTTTGATCAAGAATTTATTAGATCAAAATTAGCTTTTATGATAATTGTTGATGAGCTTCCATTCAAATTTGTGGAGGGTGAAGGGTTTAAAGCTTTTATGGCTACTGCACAACCTAGGTTTAAAATTCAATCTCGTTTTACTGTTTCACGAGATTGTTACCAATTATACTTGGATGAGAAGTTAAAATTGGTGAATTATTTTAAAAAATCTAGTCAAAGAATTTGTCTAACCACAGATACATGGACTTCATTGCAAAAGATTAATTATATGTGCATTACTGCTCACTATATTGATAAAGATTGGAACTTGCATAAAAAAATTATCAACTTTTGCCTTATTGAGAGTCATAGGGGGGAGGCATTAGGTAGGGAAATTGATGCATATTTAAAAGAATGGGGAATTGCAAAGGTGTTTACTATTACAGTTGATAATGCTAGTTTCAATGATACTTGTATTCAATCGTTGAAACTGAGGTTGACTTCTTGGGGTTGTGATTTGGTAAAAGGGAAACACCTTCACATGAGATGTATTGCACATATAATTAACTTGGTTGTGGTTGATGGATTAAAAGAAATGAATCCATCAATAAAGAGGGTTCGGGATGCAATTAGATTTGTGAGGCAATCTCCTGCTAGATTAGCAAAATTTAAAGAGTGTTGTGAGTTAGAAAACATAGAAAGTAAAAGTTTGTTGTGCTTAGATGTGACTACTAGGTGGAACTCTACC
Source organism: Reutealis trisperma (assembly GCA_947687605.1). Taxonomy (NCBI): domain Eukaryota; kingdom Viridiplantae; phylum Streptophyta; class Magnoliopsida; order Malpighiales; family Euphorbiaceae; genus Reutealis; species Reutealis trisperma. Next base: position 105,663 of record CANTUT010000090.1, read on the forward strand.
TATTTAATGTTAAATGTTGCCCAAAAATTTGAAAGAGCATTTGATTCATTTGAGACTCATGATCCATACTTTAGAGTTGAGCTTAGTGATGGGGTGCCTACATTTTTAGATTGGGAAAATGTAAGGAGGATGGTTGATATGTTGGCTAATTTTTATGAGCTAACATTGAGAATTTCGGGCTCATTGTATGTCACATCTAATGAATTCTATCATGAGATTAGTTCTGTTAATTGCTTGTTAAAAGAATGGATAGGGAGTGATGACTTTGAGGTAAAAGCAATGGGTGAAAAAATGAAAGCAAAGTATGATAAATATTGGGGTGATCCGACAAAAATGAACAAGCTTATTTATGTGGTTGTTGTTGTTGACCCACGATATAAGCTAGAGTTCATTGAATTTGTACTTTGTGAAGAATATGGAAAAGAAGAGGGTTTGAAGATGGCTAAGAACATAAAGGAGGTTATAGATGAGTTGTTTGAAGCTAATAGAATAATGTTCCAGCCTCAAAATGTGCAAAATCAAGAACAAAATCGATCTTCAAGTGAAGCTTCTCAACCTGAAGGCTTAAGAAAAAAGTCAAGATTTCTATTGGAGGATAAATTCAAGAGACATAAAATAGAGAGTGGACAAATAGAATGCAAATTTGACTTGGATGTCTACCTTAAAGAAAGTGTTATTGTGGTGGAGAAAGATGATTTTGATATATTGAAGTGGTGGAAACTTAATCATAGTAGGTTTCCTATCCTTTTACATCTTGCTCGGGATGTACTTGCAATGCCTATTTTCACGGTAGCATCAGAATCTACTTTTAGCACAGGAGGAAAAGTTCTTGGTGCTTTTAGGAGTTCTTTGACTCCTAAAATTGTAGAAGCTCTAATATGTGCTCAAAATTGGCTGCGATCATCAAAAGTCCCCAAATCAGTTGAAGAAGATTTACATGATCTTAAAAAGCTTGAAGAAGGTATGCTAATAATTATTATTTTTTTGTTTGATTTAAATTTCTACATCATTCAATTTATTTGAAAATGTTTAATTTAGTTGTGTTTTTTTTTTTTTTTTTTTTTTTTTTTTTTTTTTTTTATAAATTTTGTAGCCTTAGCTAATATTGACATAAGTGATGTCAATGAAAATACAATTGACACTTGAGAGTTGATAATGCAGGTATGTAGTCTTGTTACTTGTTTATTAAGAATTACATTGAACTGTAAAATAATTGTTGGTTCATGAAGACAAAAACTAAATAATTTGTTTGTTATTTCTTGCAGGTCCTACTTTATTTTGGTTCTTTATTTTGTTTTTTTTTGTTTGATAAATATTGTATTAATTATGTTTTCTTCTAATATCTTGTATTAATTATGAATGAAATATTGTATTATTGTCATGTATGAATTTGAGATGGATGGATATATAGGTATATGAATGAAATGGATGGATGAATTATTATTTGAGATATAATGATTATTAGTTCTATTAAATTCATTGTAGGAGTAGGGTGAATTTGCTATAATGGATGAATTTATTAATAATAATTTATATTTTTATTATAATTTTTTAAATAAAATTAAAAATAATTTTATTTTCCTTTTTAAAGTGATAATCTATGATAAATGGATAATTTAAATTTTCTATATCCTTAATGAAAGCTACAAAATTAAAATTTACATTAATTTTGTCTTAAATCCATGAAAAAGCCCAACTACTAGGCCCAGCAGTCCAAACCGATGGACCGAACTGAACTGAACCGAAATTTTTTGGTTCAGTTCAATTCGGTTTTTATTAAAAATTTGGTTCAGTTCGGTTTGGTTTAAGAAAAAATAAGTTCGGTCGTTCGGTTATTTTGGTTCGGTTCGGTTTTGAACCGAACCGACTATTTGCACGGTCCTCCCAGAAAGTCCTGTCTTTACCCAAACGTGCTCTGGCATTGAAGTTTCGCAGTCGAGTGCTTGTTGGAATTCTCTCCGTCAGTTGATCACACAAAAATTCCAACATTTCTAGAAAGATATATCAGCTAATCTTGTTGGAATTTTACCAGAAAGTTGATTGCGAGACGAATCATAGATTCCAACTATTTCAGTTGTCAATTCCGTTGGAGATAAATTGTTTGTTAGTAGGTTCAATGAAATAATTCCTAATAAACTCGTCACTTATGCAGGAATTTCTACAATCAGTTTGTTGCTCGACTAGGACAATAAAACATAATAAAAAAAATAAGAAAAAAAATAATTCCTAAACCCAACTAGGACAAAGTCGCTGCCTCTGGTTCCTTGTATCCACTGTTTAGGACAATAAAACCTAAACAAAGAATTAAAAAAAATGATTAACGTATGATACATGCTAGGTATTCAAGGGATAGAAATAACCAAAAAAAAAAAAAAAAAAAAGGAATGATACATTTCGCCAGCGTGAGTGAAATTTTCAAGTAAAGCTAGTCTACCAGGTTATTCAAGAACTGAAAAATATACGTCTCCAGGAGTTACTCATCATTAAAGGCCCATAGAATCCCCAGAATCCTACAGCAAATCCAATCCCGGCACCACCATAAATCCATGACCTTTCGAACCCTTCTTCACCTTCTTCAATGCAATCATTTGTTGGGATATCAAGTGTGAATGAAATCGCACATTAGAAAGAGATGGACTTAGTGAGTGATTTATAAGTGGGAAGGACCCATAAACCCATTGCCTTAAGGTTTTGGGTTGGAGTGTGGTGTCAAGCCCATGAGTATGTCACTCATTAAAGCCTATGATGATAATCTCTCCAGTATTTGGCTCCCCGGTGTCCCTTTGTTAGGTGGTTTGGGCCATAACAGTGGTATCAGAGCCGATGGTTCGACTAGGGACGGATATAGAGACGGTGATGGAGGTGTGGGCTCGGGAAAAGAGTGGTACACGTGATGGCTTGCAGCGTGACTCTTGGAGCAAAAATGATTGTACACTCCGGGAATTCCGCTCCAGGGGGAGAGCCGGTCCAATGTAGAAGCTCACACTTGAGGGGGAGATTGTTGGGATATCAAGTGTGAATGAAATCCCACATTGGAAAGAGATGGACTTAGTGAGTGATTTATAAGTGGGAAGGATCCATAAACCCATTGCCTTAAGGTTTTGGGTTGGAGTGTGGTGTCAAGCCCATGAGTATGTCACTCATTAAAGCCCATGATGATAATCTCTCCAGTATTTGGCTCCCCGGTGTCCCTTTGTTAGGTGGTTTGGGCCATAACATCATCAACATTTGATGGATCTTGCGATGTGGAGGTCCACAAAGACCCTGAATTCTCCGAATGCGCTGAGGCACTGAAACTTTGTAGTTGAGTGCCTGTTGGAATTCTTCCCGTCAATTGGTTATCTGACAAATCTAAATTGCCAAGAACAGATAAATCAGCCATGCTAATAGGAATTTGACCAGAAAATTGATTGTGAGACAATCAAGTGATTCCAATGCTTTCAACTGCCCCATTTTGTCAGGAATAGCTCCTATCAAATTGTTTCTGGATAAATTCAAAGAACTTATTCCTAACAGGCTTGTCACTTGGTATGGAATTCTTCCAGTCAGTTATTAATTGAATCATCAATGATCTTTAATAATCCAAGAGTTTTTCCACGCTCTTGCTCGATTCCTTTCCAAATAATCGATGTATAATCAAAATATTCTCCAACAGAAGCAACACCCGTTTCACCATTCCAATCCAGTAACTATAGCAGAGAGCATATCCATAGGATATAGTTCTATGCAAACTTTGCTTCTGAGCCATAGCAGTAAGATTGTCGAGACAAGATGGAAAAATTCCTGACAAATTGTTAAAGGATATATCCAATGCCTGAATAAAGCTAAGATGACATATTGCTGAATGTATGCTTCCATAGAATTCATTTGACTGCAGATGAAGAACAATCAGGTTTGTTAGCCTTTCTCCTATCCATGTTGGTATCTTTCCTGTTAACTTATTGTCTGCAAGATCTAGAAGCTGCAGTTAAGAGCAATTTTTCAATGAAGGCAAATCACCTGTAAGACTACTGTTCCTCAAACGCAATGTCTGAATTGGATAAAGTAAGCCCTTTGAACTTGGGATTGTTCCAGAAAAATGATTATCTCCAAGTTGATAATGTTTAATCTTTCTTTTGCACCCAGCAATCAGTCAGGCTTCCTGGTAACATATTATCAGAAAGGTCAAGATAATCCAATGGACTAGCCATTGATGCACATAAGAAAGACAAGGATCCTGTAAACATATTCTGGGAGAGATCGAGTACAGTTGTGTTAGAAAGGAACTGTGGTATTGGGCCATAAAAAAGTTGGAACTCAAATCCACCGCTGGAAAAGTATGCAACTCTGCTAATAGATTTGGTACCTTGCCATATATGTAGTTAAAGGAGAGATTCAAATATAGTAATTTGGATATCCAGATAAGAGAAATTCCTCTGGTTCTGAAGCCAGATAGGAAACTTGGGACACAATTTACAAGAACTTAGTTTGATATAGTATCCAATTGAAAAGAGGGAGTCCAATCAGAACTGAAACTCAAAGCTAAAGAGTTGTAAGACAGGTCCAGCTGCTGCAACCTGGAAAGGTTAGATAGATGAGCTTCTGGGATAACTCCATTAAACTTATGTGAAGAAGCATCTGGATTTGAAGAGCAGAGAGGTCTCCTATGCTCTCACTTACACTGCCATTGATCTCATTTTTCCCCACATGCAATTCAGTGAGGGATGAAAACTTGGAAAGATCAGGCAACGATCCAAGTAATCGGTTTCGTTTTATGTTCAGAATACGAAGCTTGGAGAAGCATTTAAAGCTTTTAGGAAAAGACCCATCCAAATGATTATCATTAATATATAATTCTCTCAGTTCTTCAAGTTCTGTGATATCAGGAATTGATCCTTTAAGTTGGGGCAATTGACCCAAGCATACTTCTTTTAAAAATAAATATCTAAAAATGCCATTCTTGAAAAAATTTACCAAAACATGATACTTTTGGTGCACAGGTCGGCATTATAAATGCGGAATTAGTTGAAACTAGCATAGGTTTGACTGCCACGTCAGCAGAAGTCGGTATTTTAAATACCGAACTCTTGTGTTCGACATTATAAATGCCATCCTGCTGCATGCACGTCTTGTCACTTCAAGTAATAATATTAATTATAAGTTATTTTACTTCTTTCATATAATATACTAATTATTATAGTAATAAACTATATAGGTAATTCTTAGTACACCTCAGGTTTTCTAAAATACCAGAGAATGGTATGCTCAGATTATTGTGGGACAGATCTAATGTTTGGAAGAGTTGACATGGGAAATAGATGAAGGATTAATTTCAGGAAATTTACAATAAGATGATACCAAGGTTGACAAATAAGGGGGTAATTTGATTGATTTGAGCCAATCCACATCTTTACCAAAGTTGATCTCGCCTAAGTTAAGGACTCTTGAAGAAGAAAAGCTATCCAGCCATTCGATGCTGTCTGCTATCATCTCATCATTCTTGCTGAGATCAAGATATTGCAGCATAGAGAGATTCCCAACTTGGTAAGGGAAAGCACCGTTGAAATAAATTATTGTTTGACAGGTCGAGACACTAGCTAGTATAAAATCTGGCGTATTTTCAAAATAGTTGTCACTGAGAGCCAGGTGACTCGAATAAGGTAATTCAAGCAAGGAAGAGCTTATCTCACCACTCATCTCTCCTTCAACAATAGCAAGAACACCCATCATTAAGAAATGAGGCTGGAGAAAAAGCATAACAACATGACCGGTGTGGTTATCAGACCCAACCCCTCTCCATCTGCAACAGTCTTCTCCACTTGTCCCAGATGAAAGCAAGTTGTATGGATCATCAGCGGCTTTCTTGAAGTTGAGTAAAGCTTGTCTCTCACTCTCTATGCACTCTATCGTCGCATTTCCTGATCCCTCATTGAAATTCATAAGATCCAGCATAAATAAGACCCATATCAATAACAATTGATGAAATGGAAGGGATCTAGCACCACGATGATCACAATAACACTGAAGTAGTACTTATATGAAATTAAGAGAAAGTAGATTGCAATATTCAGGTGGGTTCTTGAGTAATGAAATTAGTAGCTCAATACTTTTTACACATGAAGAATTCCCTTTACGAATTCAGTTGTCAGTTGTCACACTTGAATCTAATTGGAAGTGGATCAATTCATCTGCTGAACTTCCCCGTAGGATTAATTATTATATTAAAAAACATTACAAGTACTTGTCATCCTAATATAGCTATTATTATGTATGCTGTCAACAAATGCCGGCCTGTGTGAAACAATCTTACAGATTGGACAAGTTACGCTGGCCAATTAGATATTGCACATCTTTAATTGTTCAAGATTAAAAATAATGTAATATAATTGAGTACTTGTTAAACAATGTAATGTAATTCAGAGTCCATATTATTTTCCATTTCGGAATCTTTGAATGCAATTGGTGGGTTGATGGAGAAATCAATTCTCATCTTAATCATCTAATAGGAACCAATATAGTGGACCTTATATCAGGAAGAATGCAAACAGGATGAAACAAAAGATTTGTATTTTCTGGAACACTTCAACAAGCAAGGGGAGAGAGAGAGAGAGAGAGAGAGAGAGAGAGAGAGAGAGAGAGAGAGAGTATTGTTGGTCTGTTTTTTTCTCCTTTTTTGTTTTAACCAATATGACGTTAAACAAGAGAATCCCAATCAGAAAGCAAAGGTATTAGAGATCAGAAAGCACACCACTTATTAGATATTTATAGGAACTATATTTTTTTTAACGTGATTTGCACGATAATTCTTATTATAACTCATTAGAGATATAAATATTTATTCTAGATTTTTATTTTTTCTTTGTTAAAAATTTAATGACCAATTTTTTATTACTTAAATATAAAATTATATACTTTTATATTAATTGAAGTTTTTAATTAAAATTATACAAATCTTCTCAAAAAAAACTTCTCAATTAAAATTATTGGTCGACTTTTAAAATTGTCATGAAATAATATTTATATAATTTGATTATTAAATTCACTTTAGTTATTCAAGTTAAGTTAAATATCCATGTGAAAACTTAAAAATTTAATGAAAATGTAATTGTATATAATAAATATTATCTAATTTATATAGTCGTGCATATATAATACAATTGGACTAATGATACAAAATAATTATATATTCTATATAAATATATAAATGTACTTTAGAAAATAATACATATATAATATTGAAAAAAAATGAGTTAAGCATATCTAAATAAATCATTTTTTGTAATTTTAAATAATATTCTCATGTTCAAGAATGTGTTAGAGAAAAAAAAAAGTAAAAGAATTTATAGATACATTTTATTATAATTTTCTAATTTATTTTGTTATTATTATGCTGACTAATTATTAATTATAGGTTGATTTTCATGTTAGTACTTGGTACGTTTATTGTTTTCTCATAATTTCAATGTGAGTTGTATGTTTTTATTAATTTTGATAAACATGATCTCCTTGACACATTATAACTTAATTTCTCTTCCTAAAAAGATCAACAATAATCTTTACAATGTCTATATGCATCATTGTTTTAAAAATCAGATGAGTGATAGAACTGGATAGGTCACCAGTTTATAGTTTAACAAGTCAGATTGATTGGATAAAATATTTTTTTTGGTCATTTTATAAAAGGATCATTAATAAATGTTCAACGGGTTAAAAATTAGTGAAAAGACGGTTGTAACCAGAATTTCAATTTCTTCACTAAACCAAAACAGACTGGTAGTTGATTTTCAGTTGATCTGGTTAAACCGACCTGTCTAATATGATTTTTATAACACTGATATGCACACATTCTTCATTATCAATAATGCACTCGTTATTTCTATTTGAATCTACTTCGACACTCATATTAAGTTTAAATTTTCACTCTGATATATCTAACATCAACCCTTTAAAATCAAACCTTAATTTCATCAAAAGTCTACTCACATTCGGACCACTATCACTTTATTTCATATTTAAGTGTTTATCAGTTATTATCAACAATTCTTTCCAACCATTTTTCTAATGCATTTAAATACTTTATATAAATAAATTTCACAGTTGATGCAAGGGTTAGCCTAAATCCAGACTCTTTAACCACCATATCTCATAAACCATTTTTATAAACAACATAAACCATTCTTATAAACAACATCATAACTATCCTTCTTCTTCACAAAAAAAAAAAAAAAAAAAAAAGTTTAAACAAATTCACACTTTAATATATGCACAATATTGAAAGAAAATGAGTCAAACATATCTAAATAAATCGTTTTTTACAATCTTAAATGATATTTTTATGTTTAAGAATATGTGAGAGAAAAAAAAGCAAAGGAATTGATAGATATATTTTATTATAATTTTGTAAATTATTTTATTATTATTATATTGCCTAATTATTAATTATAAGTCGATTTTTATGTCAATACTTAGTAAGTCTATTGTTTTCCCATAATTTCAATATAGGTTGTATATTTTTATTTAGTTTTGATAAATTTGATATCTCTAACACATTATTAATTTTTATTCCTCTAAAAAATAATAACATTCTTTTCAGTGTCTATATATACTATTGTTTTAAAAATCGAATCGGATATATTTATAAAATATTTTAATTTTTTTCTTTTTTTCAATAAAGTACCTATTATACATTCACATTATGATTAAACACATCGTTTGTGAATTTAACATAAATGTTAATTCAATTCAATTAAATTAAGATAATTAAATTATTAAATTATAATAGTTATATAATTATAAATTTCTAATATAATTAATTATATATTAAATAATAATAATTTTATTCTTTTCTTATTCTAATTGAATTCATTATTTTCTTATTCAAATTAAATATAATTAGATATTAAATATAATTAATTATATAATAAATAATAATTGTTTTATTCTTTTCACATTCTAATTAAATTCATTATTTCATTATTTAAATTAAATATAATTATATATTAAATATAATTAGTTATATATTAAATGATAATTATTTTGTTGTTTCCTTACTTTAATTGAATTCATCATTATTTTTTTGAAACAATTCATCATTTGTTATTTAAATTATTTATAATTAGATAAATATATAATTTAATTAATAAATGATCATATCATAAATGTACAATTATAAAGAATTTAATGAGAGATTATTACATAAATTTGCTTATCCCATTTCCATACATTTATATATATTACTAATTTTTTCCTAATGCTGTTCGTTGATCCCATTGTAATTCATTACAACCTGTTTTAAAACATAATTTAATTTAAAAAAAGAAGAATTTAAAGTTTTATTCTTTATTTCTTAAAATTTGTACAGATAAAATTTAATTAATAATATTGAATGCATATAATAATAATTTAACAAACAGAAAAATATTGTATGATATTCATAGAAAAATATTTTTGGATATTACTAATTAATTGTAAGTTGGTAATTCTGTAAGCATTTTTTAATTTTTTAAAAAATGTAAATGCCTCTGTTACTAAATAAGATTAGTTGTTCACTTTACAATTGTATGGTAAAATTAATCAAATTCTTTCATATCATATGCTAGCCACTGCTTTGGCTTTTTCAGCTTTGTAAAATTTAATTTCACACTTTAAATGTAACTAAAAAATTAATTTAAATATCAATAATTTTGTTTGATCAATTAAATCAAACTGTAGATGATCAAAACCTGAAAAGATTAGGTAAATATTAATAAATATTAGATTTATGTAGACATGCTTAATCAAAATTGAAATCAAAATTTTGTAATTATTCAAAATTGAGAACCAATTCGATCTTCCACAATTTATTTTATCTTATATCATTGATATTTTTATATGTTTAATCTTGATTTCCAATTGATTTTTTTTTTGTTAGGTCAGCATGACTGAATATATTAGTTAGGGTATATTTAATATTGTTTTAGGCAATAGACTTTTTAATCTTAATAGGATTTTTTTTTTATTTTGATAATAAAATTTAGTTTGTATATCGATTTTCATATTAACAATTGAAAAAAAAATTAAATTGGTTGAGTTTTCTATTTAAATAACAAATCGATTAGTACAATATTATTCAACAGCATTAATAAAAAATTAAAATTGGTGTTTATTTAAATCTTTTTATATTTGATCACAAATTTTTTCTCATACCCTTTAATATCATATCATGATAATTGATAATTTCATAAATTATAATTATATTAGTAATTTTATAAATAAACAATGAGCTTTCAAAATTATTAAAGATAAAATTTAGAAATATTATACTTACGAATCTCGTAACTAATCAATTTCTGGTATATTTAGATTAAATTAAATAATACTAATCTTCAATGTTAATAGTTGAAACTTGACTATAGTATAAAAAGTTAAAAGAATAAATATTAAATTTAAGTTAAGTGTTTATAGAATTGCAAACAAATTAATTTTTTTTAGAAAAATACCATTATTTTTTTTTGTTCAAAAAAAATACTATTATAAGTGGAAACTTTGATATTTGATAATGCAATAATATGATTTTACCTATTGTTATTAAATGAATTCTCAATTAGTGTAACCTTATTTTTCTGCTATATATTCTCATAGAACCAAAAATAAATTTTCTAATTTACAATTTGAAAAAAAATAAAAATTAATATATATCCATATTACGATACAAATTTTATGACTATCATCTCAACCAATTTTGTTATTAAGAAAGTCAATTGCAAACTAATACTATCATCTCTTTAATGCCATAATTTCTTTAATTTTAATATTTCTTTGTCTTTTCTCAGTAAATAAACAAATGTTAAATATTAAATGTAAGCCAAATTCTCATATTTATTACCAAATTCACGTGAGAATAAATATTAAAATACAGATAACTAATTTTGTAAAGATAATTAGCTACTCAAAAGACATGGACATAATAATAATAATAATAATAATAATAATAATAATAATAATAATAATTCATCCATTATTAAAATCCTTAATCAAATATTTTATACGGAAATAGTCTATAGTTAGAAGAAAATAAAAGCAAAAAAAAAATAAAAAAAATAAAAATTTTAATTTAATCTTTCCATATTACAACATAAATTTTGCTACCCAGAAAAATAATTAATTATTTTTATTAGATAAATAAATAATTTATATAACAAAATAAAAAAAAAAACATATTAACCTTAATATTAAATGGAAAAAACAAACATACTAACATTAATATCAACTGAAAAATTGAAACCATGGATAGTTTAACATTAAATGTTGAAATATAGTTACTATTAATAAATAATGATAACAGCAGTGATATCAATATGCTGTAATAGGGATATAAATTAACTATAAATGTTAAACTTCTTAATAACTTATAAATAATTTTAACATTTAATTTTATATAGTCGTGAATTTTTTTAATGCATATTATAATTACAAATCTATTTGGATTTGGATTTAAATTTGAATATTACATTTTTTTAATATACTTAATGAAATTTTTCTATTTAATAGATATAATCCTAAAATATAGCATATTAATTATATATTTATTTTTGTAATTGAATAATGATTATTTATTCTAAAAAATAGCATATTATTTATATAAATTAATTTAATAATTATTAAATTACCAAACTAACATTTATTTATAAGAATAATTAGTCAAAAATCAATAAAGATATTTTAGTAAATGTGCTTATGCCCTTTCTTCCATACATTTATATATAGTATAGATAAAATTAATCTATTTAATAGATATAATCCTAAAATATAGCATATTAATTATATATTTATTTTCCTAATTGAATAATGATTATTTATTCAAAAAAATAACAAATTATTTTAATTTAATAATTATTAAATTACCAAACTAATCTTTATTTATAAGAACAATTAGTAAAAAATCAATAAGGATATTTTAGTAAATGTGCTTATCCCTCTCCCTTCAATACATTTATATATTGTGTAGATATAGATATAGATATAGATAGATAGATAGATATAGATATAGATACCAAATATTAGTATTAAACATACCATTTTCCTTAGCTAAAAAAGTGACAGCAATTCTGTCACAGCTTCCTTCACAAACTCATTTTGCCAATGAGGTTATCTATAACTAGTCAAGCTGGCATATTAAGATCGAAACAAGGTGTTCGCTCTTTTTGCACCGCAAGTATACGGGTCAATTTTAGCAAATAGTTTAAATGAGTAAGGGGTTTGTCGATCCCACAGGGAGACGATTTTGATTACCAATATAACAAACTTTCTAATATTTAATCAATCAAAACTTTTGGTAAATAGAATGAATATAATTAAATAAATGAAAGAAATGAATAATTTGACTAATGAAAATGAAATGAACTAATTCTTTAAATCTTGATTCAATAACAAACAACCTAGGGTTTAGATTTCAATTGGTTTTCATACAAATGGCTCATATATACTTATATCAACATTCAATCAAATGGAATTAAAGGCAACTTTCCCTCAATCAAACAAGATCCTCTTTCAAGGCAAATTATTAATATCTAATTCTAAACTCACACCTACTGTCGTGGTTGCAAGTAGTTAGGTTGGATTCATTAAGTTCTATGGAAAGCTATCATAAACACCACCTAGGCATACCCATATGTCTATGAAGTAACAATCCTAAGTTTATCTTCTCCATGAACTAATGCCATACTTCCACTTTCGCTCCATCATATAGCATCTTAAATTGTGTAAAAGGTGGCCAATTAATCACACACATTAAGCACAAAAAAAGTAATTCAATTCCAATATAACTGAATAATTGATAAAGTATATAAGAATTCCACAAGAATCAACCAAAATCCATCTAAACCCTAGAGAAGATAACTTAGCTACTCATAATTAAATAAATGAAAGAACAAATCCAATGAATCAAATAATAAGGCATGCTTGAATTCAACTAAAGAATAAAATAAAAGTGAGTTAAGAAGACTTCTTGAAAAAAAATGGAAAATTCTTAAAAATTGAAGGTTCAAATTCGTTCTCTTGATGGCTTCCAAACTGATGTGGACAGTCTCCTTCAACAGCCACTACTCTTCCTTCAACAATCCAGCCTTCCAATTCTGAAGAATCTCTCAAGAGAAGTAGATGAAACTGGAAATTCTCTAAATCCCTAACTAGAATTCTTTTCCAAAGAGAAATTAAAACTGAAAATCTTCTTTAGCCTCTCCCCCTCTTTTTCTTCCGTTTCTTCCCCTTTTTATTCTTCAAAACTCCTTGCTCTTTGTTTCCTAACTGCTTCCCTTTGATTTCGGTAAAATCCCATATTTCTAGCCCCTTTCCTTTCATATTTGTTCTTTTAAAATTTGAAAAATCGGGTTACTGTTCTCTGGTGCACAGGCTCGTGCACTTTTACACAGGCTTGTGCACTTTCCGAATTTTTCTTCAAAAAATGGCAGTAGCTAAAAATCGAACGCACAACCCTGTGCATTTTGTGCGCGACCTTGTGCTTTCTGGAATTTCTTCATTTTTGTTCCAATTTTGCCCTGAATTCAACAATCTCAACCAAAGCATATTAAAATCACAAGGGAAAGTAAATCAATGGGAATTTAGGATATTTCATTCAAAAAAACCAAGCAAATTACTCTTAAATTGAGGGAGAAATCCTAGGATTATTTAAGTAAATATTTAGCACATCACAAGGATGAAAAGTAAATTGTACATTATTTGATTACACCCAAATATCGTCCTAATCTTTCCTATGAGAATTAATTTGGGCAGTAATACACTCTAATAGCAATATAATATAATCCTCCAAAACCTGCGGTACCACCATTAAGAACCTGCAAGGCCAACAATTCCAATCATATTTCTACATTTCCATTTCAATTAATTGTGGAGACAAATAAAGCTCGACATTAAAACTAACCTTCAAGCCATTTATCAATTCATAGATAATATAATCATTTCTGCACTCATTATTCTAACAAAACTTAAAACTAAAGTGTAAAACCTGAAAATTTTTCATCCATAATGGATACTGCAGTTTAAAACTACAAGAACAAAATTATCTGCAACCGTCTTGGTTTCTTTTACTTCAAATGATAATGAAAATGCTTTGAAACTTTCCAAAGGGCAAAAGAAAATTTTTTGAAAGTGTTTAACCTGGAACAGAAATTCTTTTTAGAGGAATTACCTTGCATGTGGAGAGGAGACTGCAGAATAGAATTTTGAGTAAAAACTATTTTAGGATTAAGTGAAACTTTATTATAGTATATAACGAGAACTATTTAATTATTGAGTTAAACTATATTATACTACATAATAACCAGAATTTCAAATCATTTTGCTTCTAAAATTGTAGTATACTGAATATCACACACATGTATAGCTTTCAAAATGGATAAATCGCTTACCCCATACTTGCATCTTTGAAGCCTCCTTCTGGTCTTCAGTCAGTGCCATTAACGAAAGTAGAGCCACTCGACCACTTTATTCAAGAACTGGAAATAAGTGTATCTCCAAGAGTTGCTTATCATTAAAGACCCATACAATCCCCAAAATCCTACAAAGAATCCAGCCCCGGCACCAGCGTAAAGCCATGATCTGTCAAACCATTCTTCACCGGTTTCAGTATTATTATTACCAGTACCACGAGTACCGGATGGATCTTGGAATGTTCCTTCACCAGGGCATTTTGAAAGTGGAGGTCCACAAAGACCTGAGTTATTTGAATATGCCGAGGCATTAAAACTTTGCAGTTGAGTGCCTGTTGGAATTCTACCTGTCAATTGGTTATTTGACAAGTCCAACATACTGAGGAAAGATATATCAGCGATGCTTCCAGGAATTTTACCAGAAAGTTGATTGTGAGACAGATCAAGTACTTCCAATGCTTTCAACTGCCCAATTCCACCACGGATGCTTCCGTTCAAACTGTTTTTTGATAGGTTCAGTGAAATCATTCCTAGCAAACTTGTAACTTGATCTGGAATTCCTCCAGTAAGATTATTGTTTGAAAGATCAATGATCTTCAGTAATCCAAGAGTTTTGCCATACTTCTGCTCGATTCCTCTCCATATGATTGATGTATAATCAACATAATTTTCTCCCACAACTGCATAAGCCCAATAAGTTCCATTCCAATTACGATAAGAATACAAAAATGCATGGGATAGCTCCCAATAAGTTTCGCGCGAACTTTGATTCTGAGTCATAGCAGTAAGATTGTTGAGGCAAGATGGAATAGCACCCGATAAATTGTTGAACGAAAGATCTATTATCTGGATTGATGTAAGATGACATACTGTTGAAGGAATCTCCCCATAAAACTCATTTGACCGGAGGCGAAGCACAATCAAACCCGTTAAGCCATCTCCTATCCAATCTGATAGCTTTCCAGTTAACTTATTCTCTCCAAGATCTAGAAGCATCAGTGAGGAGCAATTTTCCAAGGATGAAGGCAATTCACCTGTGAAACTGTTGTTGCTCAAACGCAATGTTTCAATTTTAGGAAGGGACCCGATTGAGCTAGGGATCATTCCAGACAAATTATTATTCTCCAGATTGAGGCCTACTAATAGTTTCAGTTGTGTCCAACAATCAGGAAGGCCTCCAGATAGAAGATTGTCTGAAAGATTAATATAATTCAAAGCACTATGCATTATTGTACACAAGAGAGACAAGGATCCTGTAAACATATTCTTAGAGAGATTGATTACAGTTGTATTAAAAAGAAATTGAGGTATAAGGCCATAAAATAAGTTGCTACTCAAATCTATCGCTGGAAAAGTATAGAACTCCGATGATATGTCGGGCACCTTTCCATATATCTGGTTAAAGGACAGGTTCAAATATTCTAATCTGGGAGGCAAATTCCAAAACCAGTCAGGAATTGAATCTGAAATCTCAGAATTGGAGATATCCAAGTAAGAGAAACTCCTCTGGCTTTGAAGCCAGGCTGGAAACTGGGGACCTAATAATTTACAAAAACGTAGGTCGATTTGTTGCAGTTGAAAAGTGGGAGTCCAATCAGAACTAACGTTCAGGGACAGTAGGTTGTAGGACAAGTCTAGTACCTGCAATTGGGAGAGGTTAGACAGATGAACTTCAGAGAGAGCTCCATTCAGCTTATTTGAAGAAAGACGCAAGATTTGGAGAGCAGAGAGCTCTCCTATGCTCTCACTGATACTGCCATTGAAGTTGTTGTTCGCTAAGGTCAAATCAGTCAGGAATGACAACTTTGAAAAACTAGGCAATGGTCCAACTAATTGGTTTCCGTCTAGGCCCAAAATGCGAAGCATAGAAATGTGTTTAAAGCCATCCGGAAAAGAGCCATCCAAATTATTATAAGAAAGGTATAATTCTGTCAAGGATGAGAATTCAGTAAAATCTGGAATTGAACCTCTCAATTTGTTGTAACTTAAGTCTAGAATCTCCAAGGAATTCTTTGCACAACTCAGGTTTTCTAAAATACCAGACAATGTTCCACTCAGATTATTATCAGACATGTCTAATTTTTTCAAGCGACACAGATTCCCAAAAGATGAGGGAAGGCTGCCTTCGAATTGATTGGAGGAGAGGTCAAGATTTACAAGGGATATCATGTCTCCAAAATAATCTGGAATTGGACCTTTCAACTGATTGTCTTCAATTGCAGGATCAACAATGGCAGTACTAACATTAGACATCCATGACTGAAATGAGGTGGTGTTGAAACTATTGTGGTGGAGGTAGAGGGAAGCAAGAGATTTGGAAGAGTTGACACGGGAAAGGGATGAAGGATTAATTTTGGGAAATTGACAATAAAATAAAACCAAGGATGATAAAGAAGGGTGCATTTTGATTGATTTGAGCCAATCCACATCTTTACCAAAGGTGACATTACTTAATCGAAGGAATCTTAAAGAGGAAAGGCGATCAAGCCATTTAATGCTGTCTGCTCTCATTTCACCATTCGAGCTGAGATCAAGATACAGCAGCATAGAAAGATTCCCAAT
Organism: Reutealis trisperma; assembly: GCA_947687605.1. NCBI lineage: Eukaryota > Viridiplantae > Streptophyta > Magnoliopsida > Malpighiales > Euphorbiaceae > Reutealis > Reutealis trisperma. The sequence goes on from CANTUT010000090.1 coordinate 122,630, forward strand.
CTGGTAAGGAAATGTACCATTGAAATTATTCCATGACAGGTCGAGATATGTTAAATTAGGGAATGAACCAATAAAATCAGGTATTTTTTCGAAGTTATTAAAACTGAGATCCAAGTGAGTCAAATATGGTAAGTCAAGCAAGGAAGAGCTTATCTCACCACTCATTTGCACCTGATTATAATAATCCCAAACCTCACGCAGCCAATAATAATCATAATGCTCATGCAGGTAATAAAAATCTGGGGCAGGTTGGGACTGGAGATCAAGCATGACAACATGGCCGGTACGGTTGTCGCAGCCGACCCCGTTCCATCTGCAACAATCTTCTTCTCCAGTGGTTATCCATGAGGACAGCAGGTTTGCTGGATCATGAAGGCCTTTCTTGAAGTTGAGTAGAGCTTGTCTCTCGTTTTGAATGCACCTTATAGTCGGATTTCCACTGCTGAAATTAGTGATAGCTAACATCCATATCAATAACATATTTAGTTGGAAGGATATACCACTAATCATGATCACAATAACAGTAGCTATTGTTTTATTTATGCTTATGGCAGGGGGTTCAATATATAGTTGTCGAAGGGTATCAATTTTAAAAAATATTACATTCTTCAGTACATTTGCGCAGAACTTTCAAGGTTGAAGAAACCACCAATTCACTTTTCAGCTTGCTGGCCTTTTCCACTCTCTCGTGACACATGCATGAGGGTCCTATCTGAGAGAAAATCTTGGTAGAAATATAAAGGTTAGTTAAAGTAGATTCGAATGGGGTGTTAGTTGAAGCAGATTCGAGTGGGGTGCTTCACGCTATAATTTCTTAACATACATATATTAATTTATTTATTTAACATCGATCTCAAGCAATTCCCCAAAAAGTCTCAACAAATTCTCCTGTCAATTGTTTTCTTGGAAAGTTCAGTTATGCAGGAAACTTGTAAAATTTTTAATTTAAGTTTTATAGTTTTTTTTTTTTTTAAAAAAAACAAAGTAACCTATTTTATTTGCAAAAAGATAACTTTTTTTTTATGAAAAATTATAATTTTATATTTTTTTAAATTAAACTATTTTTTCGCAATTCTTGAAAATATGATTTATTTTATCGAAAACAATAATATTACAAGAAAAAATAATTTTATAATTATAAAAAAACTGAGAGATAATTTTATAATTATAAAAAAATGAGAGTCGTTCTATAGTACTTATGGTTCATTAAAAAAACAATATTTATAACGGTTAGATCTCTCATTTTTAATTGCTTTTATTCGTGAACATTTGATGACAAAACCCGTTACGTGGTAATTTGGATTAGCCTCTAACTATTCAACTGGTTCTTTACATTTTTCAAATGATTCTCACATTTTTTTAAAATTTTGTTAAAAGCAAATTAGTTCTTTCATTTCTTTTTAAAATTTTGTTAATCTTTCAGTTTGAATGAATTCATTTTTTTTATTGCATACCCTCGCTTTCACTCAGATCTATTTATCACAACTCCATTTTTCTCGCATAGCCATCTCTCTCACTTACCTCTCTCTAACCCACAACATCGAAGATTTTGTCAGAACAGGTCATATTAAACTCACATACCACCGCTGTTTTGCTTCTTTGAGTTATTGTTTGAACTCATTATTAGTCAGCAGTTTTGTTTTGTTAGATTTGCTTTGATTTTCATGCTTTTTGCTATTAAGAAAATGAAGATATTGAATCATTGATTTGATCAAAGAAAGAGAACTGAAACAAATGCAAATTGGACATTTGCTTGTTTTAAAACAGGCACATGGTACCTTTTACATATAAGTCTGTGGCTAAAAAAAATTTAATAATCTGAATTTTTATTTATTTTATAAAATGTTATTTTGTATGAAAATAATATCATTTTATTAAATTGTTAAATTGTACTTAAAATTTTTTATTTATATAGAATTCTAAATCTTATGAATTTAAAAATATATTATTAATTATAAATTTTATTCATATTTTATAATATTTAAATTTAAAGAAAATATTAATTATTTTTTTATTCACGAAAATAGGTAATTAAATTTTAATTAGTTATTTTAAAAATTTTCTAAGATGGAGATAATTATTTTAAATCAATTATATAATTGTTAGTATATATTACTTGGGTTGATTAGAGCTTAAAGTTTATTCTTATCACCTTATTTATTTAACTAAATTTTAATTGAGTAATTAGTTTGAATTTATTATATATATATATAGACATACACACACATAGAGATAGCAATTCATTCGTCAAATAGACCAATTAGTTGCCGTGCTCCCCCCTTCTTAAGATTTAGACACAAAGAGAGAGAGAGAAAAGTTCTACTATATTTTCGCTGTCATCTAGCCTTCGACTGGCAACATGCACCAGCCCAAATAAAGGCCGTCGCTGAACGAGTTCACCACCACAAGTGCGACACTGATTGTCACCGCACGCGCTGCCTAACTAAGTAGCCAGCAGTGGGCTTTGCGAGCTCATTCTTGCAGATTCTAATGTCTGTTCACAACGATTCAGGTACCAATGGAATCCTCTTCTCCTAAGCCTCAATTTGACATATCATTTGTGAATTTGACATATCACACTGCTGACGTTAGTTCCAGTAAGCCTCCGATAAGTGGGAAAGTGCTGAATGTTTTTGTGCTCCTCACTTGAAAATGAGTCTATCAACATTAGTTTTGTTACGATTGGTCGCCATTGACGTTTTTTGGCAAGTTTTTCGGTGACTTTCTAGTGAGCTTTACCAATAGCATTACATTAGTTTTCGATGTTTATTTCAGTGACAGAATTGATTAGTCTGCATTTCTGAATTAATTATGAATTTAATAATTAAGTATAATTAGTTAAATTAATTTTTGGAAAATTATTAAGAATTCTATAGATTAATTAAAATTAATTAAAATTAATCTTATGAAAATAAATTATATTAATGTTATTAAAATTGAATGGTCATTATATAAATATTATGCGGTTTATGAAATTTTATGAATTATTAATATTTAAATTGAAGTAAAATTAAAAAGGTTTATAGTTATATATGTACATTGAGTAGATTGATTTTGGTTAAAATGATAATTGAATATTGTGGCGATGTTATTGGGTTGTGGAACTAGGAGTGGTAGTGTAGTTATGGTATAGTATATGGAAATTCATTGATAATTTGGAAGTGTTAATGTCTCAAGCGTCATTTTTGCTATCAAAGATTACACTTCAGAAAGGAAAATCAGTTAGATGCATTGTCAAGTTTATAAGTGATACTATCTAATATATATTTTCTTATTTTCCATGTATTGCATTTATTTTGTGTGTGTGTGTGTATGTACACATTATTGTTGCATAGAAGCATATTATCATTTGACTGCAATTGATAAATTAATAATTATTGATGCATATTTGTTTATGGCTGACGTATGGAATTGGGATGAAATAATGCCACTTAGGAATGTGAATCTAATTATGATGATTGGGATAAGACAAGTTAGGACTGGTGGCTGACAGCTAGAGACCTGCTCATCGCATCACCACAACTAGTCAGGTCAGCGTTGCTAAGATAGTTGTGGCCCTAATATTAGAATAAGAGATAGTATTGGATTCATAGAGCTAGGATAGGGGATTGGCTCCCTATATTGAGATTTAGTGTGATACTGTGAACTGTATTTTGTCCATATTTGCTTATGGGATTGTTTACCTTTGTGATACGATGCACCAGCGTAAACATTAGTTACCTATTTATAGGATACTAGGTTAATATATTGGTTAATATCATTTATTGAATTGAACACTTATTCCTATTCAAATTATTTTTCCAAGTCGTGGAATGAGCTCATGAAGAATTTGTAAATTAAGTTAATATGTTTTATTTCTTCAACAATAATATGTGTTTTATTAAACTAAATTATGTATTAGATTTATTAAATTGTATCACTACTCTAGAACTCCTCATTGCTATCCTAGTTATTTGTAATTTGATTTGGTCACCTTTTGTAAATTTTTTTTAGGTTGTTGAATGCCTAGTTAAGTAGAATTTTTTTTTGATTTGATATTTAAAATGAACGATATGTTAAATTATAATAGCATTGAATGGATAACAGAATAAGTCTACTTAACCAATGGGCTCAAGGTTATTTTTTGAAATAAAATTAATAATTGATTTGATGATTTATCATTTAGTAAGTTATAAGGTTTACTATGTGTACTAGTAGTCATATGCATCACCTGTGTCCTAATGCCAGTCACATACCGGATTTGGGTCATGACAAAAAAAAAAGAAGTTAAAAAGGCAACTAATAGAGCAAGAAAAAACAAAAGTCTGCTTGATATTAAAAATAGTTGTATACATAGGTCGTGCGCTCACATATTAAGTTGGTTGGGACCATGGATTTGCACCCCCTACACTTGTATGCGCTAGAGAGAGCATCATTAACTATTTGGCATTTTAAGGATGAGCCTTTCAATATATATCTCTTTTCAACTTTACATTTTTCTAGTGTGGGATAACCCACTTTCTTCCTTCAATTTCCTTAGCATGGAGTTATTTTGAGTTTCAAAGTATCATTCATCCATTCACCATTTTGAGCATATAAATATCAAATTCATAGTTCTTAAGTAGAAGAATATAAATCCAGGTTGACCTCTCACAACTGAGTAATGGGACCCTCTCAAATTTGGGCCTCAAAATGGCTACTTGATGAGTTAAAATACAATATTAATTAATATGATCTTACCTAGACCACAAAGGAGTTTCCAATCAAATCACAAAAGTATGGATGCAAAAAACTTTAAGGAAGCTTTGCAAGGCATTTTCATAGAGAAGCAATATGTTCTAGAAGGGTTCCAAGCTATCCAAGAGGTTTTTAAAACTATACCAAGGATGGAAATTTACCTAAGGATGCAAGATGTTGGAAGGGGTTGGAATTGGAAGAATAAACTGAAGACTGAAGGTGCCACAGTCGCGACACCTGTCGTGGTCTTGACGAATCCAGGACGTAAGCCATCGTGCGGGCCCGACATCAGTGTGGGTGCAAAAGAGAGGGGATGTGCTGCTTCGTCGCGGGCGCGATGAGGCCCAGTTTGTGCTTTTCAAGTTTTTTCGAGTTTTATGTTTTAAATGTTCTTTTTGCAACTGTGGGCCCTGAACTTGATATATTAGTAAGTCCACATCATATTATTTTATTTGGTTTGATTTTAGGAGTTAATTTCTCAATTAGAAATTCTATTTTCCAATAAGGACTTCTTAATTAGGATTCTATTCTCTATAAGGATTCTTATTTCCTTATAGAGACATATTTCCTAAATCTTATTTGAATTCTTGAAGTTTTAGGATTTTAGTCTCCTTATAAATTAAAGGCTCCATTGTAATTGGAAATAGTTTTATGAATAATATTAACTTTTCTTTGAATTTTCTTCAAGTGAGAGTTTCTTCCAAATTCTTGTTTGGAACTTAAATTTGAGCTTATCAAGGTAACTTGTGATGCTCATCTCCTTATAGCTTTGGTTCTTTTCAACAGGTGTGAATTCGGTCAAGCTTTTCTTATTCTTGTTTGATCGATCCTTGGGTTGTGATTCAATATAATCGGTTCCTAGGTCTCTATAGCTAGTGAGTCGCATCATTTGGTATCAGAGCTTTGGCTCTTCAAATCAAGAATATTTATCCCTTATTTTCTTGTTCCTAAAATTGTCAAAAAAAAAAAAAAAGAAGTCGAATTTGAATTCTTCTTATTCTTGTGCCCTTATTGATCCGAATATATATAAAAAAAAAAAATTCAAACCTGCGCTTTTTAATTTTCTAGTCAAACCTTTGTTCTTTCATTAAAAAAAAAAATTCCAGACCTCAAACTTTCTCATCACTTGTTGTCTTGGTAAGAGCATTGACAGAGTTATTTATAAGAGCTAGTACAAGAATCTAAAAGAGTGGTAAAAGGCTTGAGTGGAGATATGCAATGAGCAATAGTGGTAAGGAGCATGAAGATCCTAATATGAAGCTATGGATGAAGGCTATGATGGATCAAATAAAGTTGCTAAATACAAAAATAGCTAATTTGCAAACTCCAGAAAAATCAAGATTGTCTAAGAATCGGTTGTTTGAGGAGGATAATGAAGCTACCATGGTTGAGAAGAAATTGAAGAAAGAATGTTCAAATCAGTTTCCCATCTTCACTTCATCATTTAAATCAATTCTGGAGAACAAGAATGAAAATGAAAGAGAATTGATTGAGGCAATAGAGATTACTTAAGATATTGATTTTGTATTACCCTTAGAGGTTGATAAAGAAGATTCCGTGCCACATTTGGAAGTTGGAAGTGTTATTGATCACAAAGAAGCTCCAACATTAATAGCTCATCAAGAAATCTTAAGGGAAGAAGAAGTTATTGCTCATAATAAATTCCAGTCTATGACACTCTTCAAGTGGTTGTTGTAAAGGAGTTAGGAAATGAAGCTGAGTTTTTAATAAAAGTTGAGAATAATGAAAAGAAAGAGAAAGAGAGTCAGTTGGAATAGAATAAGAGAAAGATTGAGAAGAAAAATAAGAAAATGTGTATGCTTGCTAGAAAAATAAAGGTTGAGTTTGTTGATGAAATACAAAAAAAAGAGTGGATAAAGTGTGAAAATTAGAAGATTGTGAGTGAGGAGAGAAAAACAGTCAATTGTGATGAGAAAAAAAAGAGAGTTTTGTCTACTAACACTAACAATCTTGAATTTTCTTTGTTTAGTTTTGGTTTTATCTTTCAGGACTATAAGGAAAGATTGTCATGGGTAAAGATAGGATGAGATTCAAGGATGAATCCTTTCGAGGAGGGAAGGAATGATATGATCCTACCTAGCCTATAAAGGAGTTTCCAATCAAATCACAAAAGTATGGATGCAAAGAACTTTAAGAAAGCTTTGCAAGGCATTTTCATAGAGAAGCAATATGTTTTAGAAGGGTTCCAAGCTATCCAAGAGGCTTTTAAAACTATACCAAGGATGGAAATTTACCTAAGGATGCAAGATGTTGGAAGGGGTTGGAATTGGAAGAATAAACTAAAGACTGAAGGTGTCACAGTTGTGACACCAGTCACAGTCGCGACAAATCTAGGACGCAAGCCGTTGTGTGGATGCGCCATCAGTGCGGGCACAATAGAATTCCTCTAAAATTGCTTCAGAATCGTTTCTCATAAACACCTATACAAGCTGTACAATAAACAAGATAAAAATTCAGTTTTAAAAATAAATTAAGGTATCTAAAGTAATAAAGTATATCAATTGTATTGATATTGTCAAAAATTGCCTTCCCCGACAACGGCGCCAAAAATTTATTGCGCAATTTTTACAAGTGCACAGATCGTTTATAAGTAATAAAGTCATGAGTGAGAAGTTGGCTTTATTATATCTGCCAAGTCCATTTCAATTCAAATTAATATTTCTTAATTAATTTGTCAACAACACCCGTTTTTACGGAAATTCTCTATCCTGGAAACATCCTGCCAAATATATATATGTGTAATAATTTCATCCATATCCACTAAAATTGTTGTTGTTGTTGTGCGATTTTCTACAAGTGCACAGATCGTTTATAAGTAATAAAGTGATGAGTGAGTATCGTTCCCACGATGAAGGGTTTGTCAAATACCAATTTTAAGATTATTCTATTATTTAGAAAATCAATTATGGGAATTTATATTTCAAACTAAATTAAAATTAAAGAAATTAAATGATGATTAATTAAAAGAAGATTAAAGGCTTAGGATTTAGAATTCATCAATGGATTACTTATGATTTCTTTATATTCTCTATATTGGATTATTTTTGCTGGAACTAATGATTAGATTTCCCTAAATTATATGATGTTCTCTCTCAAGATACAACATATGTGTTTATATTAACCTTACGTCTACTCTCGTGATCATAAGCAATTAACACAAACCCATTAAGTTTTATGGAAATCCTTTTAACAATTACAAAGGAGTATTCTTATCTCTAAGCAATACATTCCTTAGGTCAACTATCCTAATGAACTAATATTATATTTTCACTATCGCTACTTCACACAATATTTTAAATCATGCAATTAATGGCCAGTTAATTACAAGTATTAAGTTCTAAGATAAAAGATTAATTCCAACAATCAAACCTAATTAATTAAATATAAATAATCATATACAAATCAAAAGATTACATTTAAATCCTAGAAAAATGAACTTACCTACTCATAATTAAAAAGAAAGAAACAATTAAATTAACAATAAACATAATAACAACTTAAAATTAAATTCAAGAGTAGAGTTTATAAAGAACTTATTTTGGGATACAATTTTTGATGAACTCAAACTTCCAAAAATTCTTCTTCTTGATCAAAATAAAAAAATAAAACAAATCTACTCTAAGAAAACATATTAAAATCTATCTACATATTTTTTTGATGGATTTTCTTGATGCTATTTTTCTTTGCCAAGCATAGTATTTATAAGCATATTTGGTGGAAGAATTCAAGTTCTATTAAAATTCTTATATCAAAAATTCAACATTGATGGTTAGGTTGGCCACCAACCATTGAATTTTGGCCACCAACCATTGAATTTATTTCTCATGGATTGAAAACTTGAATTATTGCTTGCATCATTATTTTTATGACATCACTGCCTGCATTATTTATTTTATTGCATCATTGTGACATCATTTTGATCTGCAAAAATAAAATAAAAATACTTAAAATATGTTATAATTTATTTATAAATTGTATAACTATTTATTTCTAAAAATAAGTAATAATATTATTGCATTCTCGAGAATTGAGCTAAAATTTAAGTTTAAATAAATAAAATAACTTTAAAAATATAGAGTTATCAGTGGTGCTTCTTAGACGTGTTATGTGTATTTCAATATATATTTCTTATCTTAATAATTTAATAGCTAGAGGCTGGAATCAAATAAGTAGACATTAAATAATTTTTATTCAAATAAGTTTAAGGAGAGAGGAAGATTATTATTACTTGGCCTCTCATTAAAATTTGGCCGGCAAAGAGGGCCTTCTTACTTGTGAGACTGGCATTTGATTTTGTCAGGGTATTTGGAAAAAAAAATAAAATCTAAATATAGGTGATTTGTAAAGAATTTGTTGGTTGAAAAGTTAAAATGATGAAAAATTTTTGCGGCAAGAGTTAAAAACAAAAAAAAAAAAAAAAAAAAAAAAAAAAATTATGATGGAAAATGTAGAAATTGGCAAAAATTTTGGCAGAAAAGAGCATGACACAAAAAAAAAAAAAAAAAAAAAAATGGCGGAATGGTATTTCAATATTTCGTGCTTTATACATTTCCGCCATAATTTTTAGTGGAATTACATTTTGTGGTTTTTGAAATGAAAATTCTATTTCTGCTAAAAAATTTTGTATTTTTTACTTTTCAACCGAAATCCGCCCTCATTTAAGAAATTTTTAGAAAACACCTTCTTTTTGGGAATTTATTTTTTTAAATACCCTATTTTGGTCAAATGCGCTGTAAGACTAGACTAGATTAACCCATCAAACAAGCACACGACTAAAGTATTTTATTTATTTTTTCATTTCTCAATCAATTGGCTTTCATTCTCTAAGACTTATTGTGATATGAGGGTCCTATCTCAGGAAATTAACATTATTAAATGCGAAAATTTCTTTAGTGCTTCTGTTATAATAGTTGAAAATAGCTGAACATGACTTTAATTAAAATTAATTACTTTCAGCTAAATGGATTTGAGTGTAATTTTTTAATGCCACAGAGGACAAAATTCCCAAAATTCAAAGAACAAACGTATATTTCGAGCAAACATTTAACATGGGATACATATAGAGCAACTTAAACAGAAAATTTGATATATATATATACATGAAGACATTTTAGTTATTTCATATAAATTTAAAAGAAAAAAGTATCAAAATTAGATATAATGATTAAAGGTTTGACAGAAACAACATTTAGAGACTATTTAATTAGTTTTTAAAAAAGGAAGAACGACTTCATTAATTATATTAACTTTTAGAGACAAAATAATAATTTATCTTTTAAAATTTTTGGGGCAAATGGTGGAATTTGTGTAATCATTTTTTAATTTATATATTTCTTTTCTTGAGATTATCTAATTTGTTGTAGAATTCATGTTTATGATCTTGGATGATGTTTTGGGTAGATGGATACTATTAATTATATTGAGATTTGCTAAATTTGTGCTGAAGTTCACAGGATGACTTTGCATTAAAATATAACAGCATCGACTCCCGTTTTAGAAGAATTCTCAGGTTTCCTTTTTATTTTTTTGGGCTATAATAAGAAATGATACAATTGTCTTCAATACATTGTAATTCTGACCAGTCTATGAAAAGTATATGGAAAAATTGTTGAGATGCCTTTGCAAGGATAGGCTTTAGAGCTGTTGTTTGAAATGAGTTGAGGCCTGCCGTAAAAGTAAAACTGATGAGTTCTTCTCTTAATTTGTGGCCTAAGCAATCTAGTCCAATGGAGGGAACCTTTTTATACTTTTTTACTCAAAATGAATAGCTAAGGCATCACAAAGAGAGTAGTTCCCTTCAACTGGTCTATACTTGGTGAGAAAGGAATGATTTGAGAAGATGTAATTCCTAAATATTGTTAATTGCAATTCATTTACAGATGGATATACTGATCAATGAAGCAACACAACTTTTTGATGAAATTAATGTTGCACAAAGCTTTTGCATACAACGCTTGGAAATTTCTATTCAACTAATATCTAACACCAATGCCTTAGCATGTTATGAATTCGACTCGTGGAGTAAATTAAGTTACAGAGACAGAAACCTTTCCAGTTTCGTTTTTGTTTTGCAAATTGGCGAAAGGGTTAAGTATGGGTAATTCATTCCTACTAAAATTACTTTCAGTTAGTGTTGTTTATTTTGGTGTGTTTTGCATCTGTTTGCAGTTTCAAAATAAAAAAAAAATATCTTGTCAAATCCCTTGCTGCAGAATTCAAATAGGATGGAGTTCATATATATGCTAGAGGACTTGGTTCTCGGAGAAGACCATTAAGCCTCAGAAAATTCTACTTTGAGTGTTTCAATACAGGAATTACTTATCAAGAAACTTATAAATTTGAGACAACCACACAAGAAATTATTATTTATCCATTAACATGATATTGCACATTTACTAATTAACCTATAGATTCTTCAACCATAAGATGTATCAACTGCAATAAAGGATATTTATCCAAATGCCTCCAACCAGGGGAATGTTACCTGAGTGCAATTAGAGAAAAGAAAACCCATAAGTGAAAGCCACATGATATATTCATGGCATTCAGGGATTAGAGGGAAAAAAAAAAGAAAAAAGAAACAAAAACAGGATAGGCAAACTTCTTTACCTCACAGCTCTGAAACCACATCTGCTCAACTTGAGCCAAATTGCCAAGTACATCCTGTCTATGATGTCATTCAAGAATCGGAAATAGGCACGTCTCCAGGAACTACTCATCAATAAAGGTCCCCATATTCCCCAGAATCCTATAGCAAATCCAACCCCCATCCCAGCATAAAGAGATGATCTCTCAATCCATTCTTCACCTGCTTCAGTGTTGTTTCTAGTACTTGATGGATCTTGGACTGTTCCTTCACCGGGGCATTTCGGGAGTGGAGGTCCACAAAGACCAGAATTGTTTGAATATGCGGAGGCACTGAAACCTTGCAATTGAGTGCCTGTTGGAATTCTACCTGTCAATTGGTTATTTGACAAGTCCAACACGCCGAGGAAAGATATATCAACAATACTCTCAGCAATTTTACCAGAAAGTTGATTGTGAGATAGATCAAGTACTTCCAATGATTTCAACTGCCCAATTCCCTCAGGGATACTTCCAATCAAACTGTTTCTTGATAGGTTCAGTGAAATAATTCCTAGCAAACTTGTAACTTGTTCTGGAATTCCTCCAGTTAGATTATTGTACGACAGATCTATGATTTTCAGTAATCCAAGAGTTTTGCCATACTCTTGCTCGATTCCTCTCCATATGATTGACGCATAATCAGCATAACCGGATCTATATGCTGAACGCCAATTGCTTCCATTCCAATCACCATAAGAATAATAAAATGTATGGGATAAAGTTTCCTGTGAACTTCGATTCTGAGTCATAGCAGTAAGATTGTTGAGGCAAGATGGAATAATTCCTGACATATTGTTAAATGCAAGATCTATTATCTGAACAGATGTAAGATAACAAATTGTTGGTGGTATCTCCCCATAAAAGTCATTTGACCTGAGGCGAAGCACAATCAAGCTTGTTTGGCTATCTCCTATCCATTCTGTTATCTTTCCTGTTAACTTATTCTCTCCAAAATCTAGAAGCACCAACTGAGAGCAATTTTTCAAGGATGCAGGCAATTCACCTGTGAAGCTGTTGTTTCTCAAACGCAATGTTTCAATTCGAGAAAGGGAGCCGATTGAGCTTGGGATCATTCCAGAAAAATTATTATTCTCCAGATTCAGAGACACTAGTAGTTTCAGTTGTGCCCAACAATCTGGAAGGGCTCCAGATAGAAGGTTGTCAGAAAGGTTTATATAATTCAAAGCACTATGTATTATTGTACATAAGAAAGACAAGGATCCTGTAAACTTATTCTTAGAGAGATTGATTACAGATGTATTAAAAAGAAATTTAGGTACAAGGCCATAAAATAAGTTGTTACTCAAATCTACTGCTGGAAAAGTATAGAACTCTGACGAAATGTCAGGCGTCTTTCCATATATCTGGTTAGAGGAGAGGTTCAAATATCGTAATCTGGGAGGCAAATTCCAAAACCAGTCAGGAATTGAATCTGAAATCCCAGAATTGGAGATATCCAAGTAAGAGAAATCCCTCTGGCTTTGAAGCCAGGCTGGAAACTGGGGACCTAATTTACAAGAACGTAGACCGATAATATCCAATCGAAAAGAGGGAATCCAATCAGAACTAACGTTCAAAGACAGTAGGTTAGAAGAAAGATCCAAAAATTGGAGATCAGAAAGGTCTCCTATGCTTTCACTAATACTGCCATTGAAGTTGTTGTCCGCTAAGTGCACCTCAGTCAGCAATGGCAACTTTGAAAAACTAGGCAATGGTCCAACTAATTGGTTTCCTATCAATCCCAAAAGCTGAAGCTTAGAGAAGTGTTTAAAGCCTTTGGGAAAAGAACCATTCAAATTATTATGACCAAGGTACAATTTTGTCAAGGATGAAAATTCCGTGAAATCTGGAATTGACCCTCTCAGTTGGTTGAAACGTAAGTCTAGAATCTCTAAGGAATTCTTTGCACAGTTCAGGTTTTCTAAAATACCAGACAAGGGTCCACTCAGATCATTATTGTGAGACATGTCTAATTTTTTCAAGCGACACAGATTCCCAAAAGATGGGGGAAAGCTACCTTCCAATTGATTGGAGGAGAGGTCAAGATTTACAAGGGATATCATGTCTCCAAAATAATCTGGAATTGGACCTTTCAACTGATCGTCTTGAATTACAAGATAAAAAATGGCCGTACTAACATTAGACAGCCATGATTGAAACGGGGTGGTATTGAAACTATTATGGTAGAGATAAAGGGAAGCAAGAGATTTGGAAGAGTTGACAAGGGAAAGAGTTGAAGGATTAATTTTGGGAAATTGACAATAAAATAAAACCAAGGTTGACAAAGAAGGGTGCATTTTGATGGATTTGAGCCAATCCACATCTTTACCAAAGGTGACATTACTTAATCTAAGGAATCTTAGAGAAAAGAGGTGATCGAGCCATTCAATGCTGTCTGCTCTGATCTCACCATTCGAGCCGAGATCAAGATACTGCAGCATAGAAAGATTCCCAATCTGGTAAGGAAATGTGCCATTGAAATTATTCGATGACAGGTCGAGATATGTTAAATTAGGGAATGAACCAATAAAATCTGGTATCTCTGTGAAGTTATTGTTACTGAGATCTAAGTGAGTCAAATGTCGTAAGTCAAGCAAGGAAGAGCTTATCTCACCACTCATTCGCACCCAATAACTCTCACTGTCCGGAAGAAGATCAAGCATGACAACATGGCCGATGCGGTTGTCGCAGCCGACCCCCTTCCATCTGCAACAATCTTCTTCTCCAGTGGTTGTCCATGAGGAAAGCAGGTTTGCTGGATCGTGAAGGCCTTTCTTGAAGTTGAGTAGAGCTTGTCTCTCGCTTTCAATGCACCTTATAGTCGGATTTCCACTGCTGAAATTAGTGATAGCTAACATCCATATCAATAAGATATTTAGTTGGAAGGATATACCACTAATCATGATCACAATAACAGTAGCTATTGTTTTATTTATGCTTATGGCAGGGGATTCAATATATAGTTGTCGAAGGGTATCAATTTTAAAAAATATTACATTCTTCAGTACATTTGCGCAGAACTTTCAAGGATGAAGAAACCACGCAACTTCCAAATTCACTTTTCAGCCAGCTGGCCTTTAGCACTCTCTTATGACACATGCATGAGGGTCCTATGTCAGAGAAAATCTTGGTAGAAATATAAAGGTTAGTTAAAGTAGATTCGAGTGGGGTGTTAGTTGAAGTAGATTCGAGTGGGGTGTTTCACACTATAATTTCTTAACATACATATATTAATTTATTTATTTAACATCGATCTCAAGCAATTCCCCAAAAAGTCTCAACAAATTCCCCTGTCAATTGTTTTCTTGGAAAGTTCAGTTACGCAGGAAACTTGTAAAATTTTTAATTTAAGTTTTATAGTTTTTTTTTTTACTTTGTTTAAAAACAAAGTAACCTATTTTGTTTGCAAAAAGATAATTTTTTTTATGAAAAATTATAATTTTATATTTTTTTAAATTAAACTATTTTTTTGCAATTCTTGAAAATATGATTTATTTTATCGAAAACAATAACATTACAAGAAAAAATAATTTTATAATTATAAAAAAACTGAGAGATAATTTTACAATTATAAAAAAACGAGAGTCGTTCTATGGTATTTCTAGTTCATTAATAAAACAACATTTAAAACGATTAGACCTCTCATTTTTAATTCACTACAAGAAAATCGTGAAATAGCGACGGATTTTAGCGACGGAATATTTTGCGACAGATTACCGATAACTAGAGACAACCTTTATAAATAATAGAATTACTAAATTTTAATAATACAGCGACGGAATACAAACATATTAGCGACGGATCAGAAACAACAGATTTCTGTCGCTAAAAATCGGCGCGAAAAATTGGCGCCACTTGTTAGCGACAGATTTACATCAATTTAGTGACAGAATTAGCGACGAATTTTTCTGTCGCTATTATGGAAGCTAAAATTTTAAAATTAATTTTCCATTTTATTTTACCGACAGAATTCCTAAAAATAGCGACGGATTTCCGTCGCTGTTTTTAATTCTTTTTTTTTTATTTTAAGTTTTTGCATGTGAACTTTTTCTTTTGTTTTTCCCTTTCCCGTTTATCCCTACTTGAGCTGTTTTAGTTCAGGTTTTCCAAAAACAAAAACCCAATTCAGTTTTCTCTTCCAATTTCACTAATTTCTTTGAAATTTCGGCAATGGGCTTTCGTTGAAGGAGGTGTTGTGGGTTTGTGGTTACTATCCTCCACCGAATTCGTGGTCTGTCTCTCTGTAGCTTCTGGTGGTTTGAGAACCCCACTCATCGCCGGCTGAACTTCATTTTCTCAGATTGTTTGGTTAGAAGAGGATTTGGTGCGTTGTATGGTCGCTGGTCGATGGGATTTGGTGAACTGCTGGTCCCCCTGCGATTTGCTCATCTCTCTCGCTTCTGGTGGTGGGTGAATCTCCTGTACATCGCCGGCTGAACTTGTATGACCTCTTTTCCTCATATTATTTGCTTATAATTTCTGTCATTTTATAGGAAAATCCATGTTAATAATATGAATTGGGTATTACAGTTTTGGGATTTTGGTTGAATGACCTTATGGGTATTGTGAGAATATGGATTTTTTTTTGTCCGATTTGGCAGTGATTTGGGTAATTGATGTTGTTGGTTGTTAAATTTGAATAGATTATCATTTAAATCTGATTAATGGATCTGGTAGTGAGATTTTGAGGATTTTGATTGAGTCTCTCAGAACTATCACTGAGATGGGGCTTAAAGAAAACTTTGGCATGGTTTCTCTTGTCTTCAAGTCTTCATTTGATTTTGGTTTTTGATTCAAAACTTACTGGATTTTTCATGAGCATTACCTCAAAGTGGCGCCCTTATCTACCATACCAAAGGAAAATTTGAGGCATGTCATACTGCAGGCTTGGTGCCATGGTTGGGGCTAGGATTTATTTTAAATCTCAAAATTATTGTGAAGATAAAATTCTCATATAAGTACGTAGACTTGAAAGTGTAAATTAGATTAAGATATAGGGGAGGAGCTAACAAAACATTTTAGGGATAATAGGATGACATTTCACATGCATTGCGGGGGGTTTCATTGTTATTTTCTCCTTGGTAGTGTCTGGTTAAAACCTTGTTTACTGAGAAGATGAAAATAAGGGTTTCAATTTCAATTGCTGTACAAAATCTGGGATCCATATATTTTTAGTTTCTGAGATCGTATCTGAGGGTTGAATCTTGGATATCTCAGTAAGATTTTTTCTTTGTCCATTTTTTCCAGTTAGAAACACATTGTTGAATCTCAATATGCTTAAGGCAGTCTTCGTTGTTTCTTGTGTATCTCCTCTGCATGAGCTTTGTCTTTGTATTCTTCTAATTCTGATATTTGATAGAAAAAGCTTAGACAGAGATGAATTATAAAGTATTTAATATTTTATATGTTGCTTGACTAGTTTTTATTGCTCCACGTATTGTAATTAATCCAATGCAGATTCTTACATTTTTGAAATTTGGAGGATATACTCTTGTGAGGAACTCAAGTGATCTGTTTCGAAGTTTTGGGTTTGATACACAGCCAGTACTCATTGGACTGATCATATTTCAGGTATTTCTTTATCAATAGGATGGCTGCATGAAGATATGACATGGAGGATTGGCGGTTGATGTTTATGTTTATTCATGCAGATAACTTTGTTGGCAGTGTATAATCTATTAGTTGAATGGCAAGTTTATCTGATCCTTTTTGTTTGCAGCATACTGTAATACCTCTGCAACACCTAGTGAGCTTTGGTCTTAATATCGTGAGCCGTTCCTTTGAGTTTCAGGTAACTTCTCCTGGCCACCAAAACAATAAATACCGTGAAGGGAATTGAAAAATGACCGTGATTTTATGCAATACAATCGCAAGTGCACAGGTCGCTCAAGTAATAAAGTAATGAGTGAAAGTATCGTTCCACAGGGGACAAGGACAATTACTAGCTCAAACTTCAATTATTGTTTAACAGATTAATGGTTTGGTTTATTGCTGAAATTAAAATGACTAAGTGGATTAAAAGATTAAACTAAGGAACGGCCAATAAATTGCAAATAAAATTGATGATGAAGACCTACTGAATCCCTCTAGCAATCAATTGTATTTCAAGACAGGTAAACAATTAAATCAATTTATCAAGTTAATTTGGTATTCCACACATTTAGATTAAAACTTCTCTCGAATGACTTAACCTCTAATCACTAGTTAGAATGCAAGGAATCTCTTCTCAAGCATAATCAAATAGCTCATGCATTAAGACCAAGGAATCAAACCAAAGGATTTTGTAAGTCTATCTCTAGAACCCCAAGCAATCCTCAACCCTTATGATTATTCTATTCAAATCAAGCTTTCTCAAGACATGAATCTAAAAAATGACAACCAACTAATAAGCATGCGATTATCACTTGGAATTAAACAGTCAAGATTCATAAAGGTAAATCAACTTAATCAAATTATTTAATTGAAGTCAAAACCAATCAATCCATACAAACATGCTAGGGTTCATCTATATCTAGGTAAAAGATAAGTTTAGCTCATGTTCAAAGAAAGAATACAAAAAGAAAAGAAAAACAGAAAATAAATCAAACAACTCATGACGAATGATTTGATATTCTCCACTTTAATCTTCGATTCTTGGTTCAAAACTTGTGGATCTATGTTCTTCACCTTCAATCCCAGTTGCAAACTCTGGGTTTTACTCAGAGAAGTCGGCCCTCCGTCTCCAAAGATCGATCCCCCCTTTTTAGCTGAAACAGAGCTTTTATACTGCTGAAATTTTTCCATGTTACGCCCCCACTCACTCCCGTAATCTTGGGCGTGAGATCGATCATTAACGTACGAAGCCTGCATTTCTCTGCCTAACTTTGAAACAGAAGCCTCTCGTGTCTTACGCCCATGGTCACGCCAGTAATATTGGGTGTGACACCTCACTGCCAATCTCCCAAATTTTCTCTTGATTCACGCCCAATGTTACGGCCGTAATTACGGGCGTGAGCTAGGTGGCTTAGCTCTTTTTCCATGAAAAACCTCCGTTTTTGCACTACTTCCTTGTGCGTTCCTTTCATTTCTTCCTGGCCAGTCCCACTATAGAAAAAGATATGAAAAATAATCTTCAACGCACAAATCAAACTTAATTTCAACCTTAAATCATGATAATGTAGGGGTTAGGATATAGACATATGTTCAATTATCAAAAAATAACAAACTTTGGCAGCCAGAAATGTTGGAACCATATTTTGAATTTAGTCCAAGCATAAATCCAAAGCATTTCTTATGTTTTCGCATCTCAAGAGTATCCTATCTGCCTTAAAAGCCTAAAAATATTACATTTAGATATTAGAACAGAAAAATCATGTAAATGTAATTTGATAACTCAAGTAATAGATATAAAAATTGTTTCTGATGCACCAATTCTTTATGTTTTAACTTAATTCTAATAAATCAAATAAAAAAAATGGTTTCCGGTACCAAGTAGAGTCTACTGCACTCAAAGTAGTGCTGGATGAGTAGCCTTGCTTTATCCATAGCAACATGCAACGCACATAATGCTTGCAACCCTGTGCTGACCTGACAAAAATTAGTGAAAGAAGAAAAAAAAAATAACAAGATATACAACAAGTTGCCCAAATCTTGGGTTTAGCTGTTGGACCAAAACAAATCAATGTAAAACTCTCTACATGCATTAATTTTTGGTGGTTTGGCCAAAATATACTTTTCTTTCTTTCTTTCTTTTTTTTTTTCTTTCCTATTAGGTGTTGTTTAGATACACTGCTTATTGGTTTTCTGACTTAACTTCTAAGTGTTTTTAGTAATTTGATTTAATTAAACTCAATTGAAAGTTAAACTCATAATTTTATAATTTAATGTCTATTAAGACTCAATTTAGCATTATTTTTTTTTAAAAATTGATTTTATGTCAAAAATAAAGAAGAAATCTTGTGGTTGGATGAATAATAGTCAATTCTCCATTGATTTTCATGAAAATATAACATTATTATCCATAGAAATCAAATGATATATTACCCCTTATTATTTCATTTTAATAAAATTTTTATGTTTTTTCATAAGCTTAAGAAGTCATCATATAAAAGCTAATTATTTTATATTAGGCAAGAAAACAAGACTATTTGGTTGAAAACCAATGGAATAAATTAAAAAAAAAGGGTATCCATATTTGAAATAAGGGAATTTATTGACATCATGTTATTTGGCATTCATGTTTATTGCATTGAGTTAAGGTCCTTCCTTCCTAGGTGATGGTCCTATTCAAGATGGCTTGGCACATAGTATTTGAATTTGAACAAGACAAAGAATCTAATGTATTCTTAGGAATTCAATAAGGGGTATGTTACTTTCTCATAAAAAGGCTGAAAGAAAAGACTATTTATCAATAATTTATGGTGGGAAAGTAACTTCATATTATACTATCCATCACTTCATTCATTGTCAAAAAGGGTTAAATTTTAATACCATTAATTTCATATTTAATTTATCTATAAAACTGAAAA